>VMBQ01006225.1:0-58994 GCA_007657795.1 Dreissena rostriformis | reverse complement strand
TGTATACATTGTATGTATTATATTGAATAAAAAAAAAAGTAATAACAAGTAAATCGCAAAGGATAATAAAATGTTCTTCGCTGAATTTTTGTCATCAAGATCATACTTTACTATTAATTTTCAAAATGCGAAAGTTATTGGTACTGTATCCTATTGCGAGGCGATGTACACTGTCATCCGGCAACGAAATACATGTCCATTTTGCATATAAAAAAAATGAATTCGAAAACCTTCTGCAGACTTAATTTAAACGGAAAATGTAATGTACTTACCAATAAACACGACACGAGTCTATCTTATTCCGGTATTTTGTATCCCTATACACATTGGATAGCCAAGAAATATATTCAGGACACATCATGATTATGTTTTTCGTAAGTTTTGAATGTATTAACATAAAATCTCTACTGACAAAGTCTGGTTTGATATTGACGTTCCAAATAAGTTCACAGACGTACAATTATATTGTTATTTAAGTTATAACTTTATTATAATCAATAACGATTCAGTAAAATTGAACGAAATGGAGGATCAAACACTAACCTTCATGCAGCCAGGGTCATGCATATTTGTTTTCAAGATTGCTGATTTCCGCCTCAATCGAATGATACATGAGGCTCTCGTGCAAATTGAAAATGATGGGCGAAATTAATTGGTAATTTTGGAGACCGAACTGACGCCAACACAATGTAAATTCACAACGAAATATTTACAATAAATCGTGTCACCCAGAGAAACTATTGATACTATCTATGTTTTATTCGTCATTTGTTGCTTCATTTATGCCCCACAAAGCGCGGGGTATTATCCGTTTCTCTTTACGTACGTACGTCCCGAAAATGTAAGCACTATACTCCTATTGAACTGCTGAGTAGATTAGAAATTTAAACAGCTGAAAAACCTTCATGAGTAAAGTTATCTAATAGAATTTCGGCTGAGACCAGTTTGGGCGGAATTATGGCCCGTAAGCGCAGCACTTATCCGTTCGCTTGTACGTACGTACGTACGTCTCGAAATTGTTTTTACTAAAATCCTCTTTAACTACTTCAAATAAATTTTGTATCACATTTCAGATAAAGCACTGCAGTAGTAAATAGTAAGTGTATACCTATAAATAAAGTTGAAAGCTGTGCTTTTCACACAGATTCAGAAGAAAATTGTTTATTTGTTACAGAATTTCATGTATGCAACAGACAAAGGATATTTCGTTGATTACACAGACACAATTCCAATATGCGTTTCTCAGATATTTATATTACTGTTTGAAGTTATATTTAACCGAGACAACTGCCTTGTTGTGCTCAGCTTGGCTATGACGATGCAGTGCAAGGTACATATTATGTTGATTTTGTGAGAGCTTGGTTGGTGGTCATCATACCAGACAGGTGAGGTTTCCTCTAGGTATAACCCCTCTCCCCCCACAGCACAAGACCACACCGAAATTGAATATAACTCAAAATTCTTCCACACATTCGTGAGTCTAGTAAACAAGGTAGGAGCGCTGGGCCACACCCCTTGTCCTCATATATTCCAGCCCCTGGATGCGCGCAAAGACCACACAATGTCATATGGAAAATAACTCTGTGTGACTGACTGAGATTTGTCCAAACTTGTGTGGTGTAGGCATCAGTGTCTTTGACACATCTACATCATCTAGTAAATGGTTATATTTACATTAATCTATCATACAATCAAACATTGTCCAAAACCATAGAAATCTAACTTGAATAATATTATCTAAAGTGATACAGAAGGCACATCGGAAAAAAAGCCATGAATACAAAATATGGTTTAAAATGTTTATTCAACAAAAAAACATTAAATATTCCGAACGTCCTAATAAGATAGCATCAAGGTTGAGAACATATCACAGATGTTTGGGACACCCAGCAAGCTTCTATAACAGATATACATTGTATAAATATCTTCTAAAATAGAATGTCCTGAACACCATATAATATATTATATCATTTTAAACAGAAAATGTCTGTAAAATATAAATGTTTTCAACTGCTAAATTTATAACGTTAAGTTCAAAATTCATCACCTAAAAAATAAGAAAAAGCAAAAAGGATATTAAAAATTATGTCATATACTAAATCTGTTTTATTTTAAACTTAAATTACAAATTATTATAAATAAAATTAAATAAGGCTATTTTTACACTTACAAAACAGTCCATTTCTTTTTTTACATGCTTATATAAATATGCCTTTTTCACAGATTTTTGCCTTCAGGTATAGCATTTATTTCACATTCCACCTTTAGCATCCAATAATTTTAAATCTTGTTAACAACATTCCTTGGTACTTCAACAGATAAGGTTCCTAAGTACTGCTTTTCAATAAAAAACCACAAGTTGATCATTTTCAAAAACACATTAACTCATCATGTAAGGTAAAAGAAGTTAACATATTTTGTGCACTGCATCGTTCAATTTACTCTCAGATTTTTCATCATCTTTGATCTGTGTAAATATTGTGAAAGATCATAAATATTTACATTGACAATGATGTTATAATATCATTTCTTGCCAGTCTCACACACTCAGGGGCATTTTCCTCTTAATTAGTACATTGTAATCTGTAATTTCCCTTCGTCAGCGTATTAAAAAATGAGTAAAGAATGTAACGCTCTTATTCAAGAGCAGTATAAAAAAAAGTAGAAAAAAAACAAACATTGTAGTGTACCAATACAAACACCCTCCAAACAATAGTTTTTCAGAATTAATTCACAAGATTAAACAAATACAAGCAAATAAATTCAATACAAATTGTTACATTAATCAGGCCTTCTCAAATTCAAAAAGATCCACTTTATAATGGGCTCAGACCCAAACTCATATATGTAAAATAGGTACGTTAAGCCGATACAACAGTTTCAAACTGAGCAAAATGTCATTTATGACGCAAAACATATTTTTATAAAAAGGCATTTAAACCTACGGAATAACTGAATATTACATTCAGTTACAAGTTATTAATATCACAATCTTTTGACACTTACACATACCGAAAGATACGAAAAATAATAAGACATTAAAAGTGTACGTACTAAGTGTCTCTTTACGATCTTATAAAACATCTACTGATTTGTAACACACGAGTCATTCAAGCAACAGGGACACGCACTTAGAACATGATCATTCAAACATGAAATGCTAAATTTAATGATGCATTTAAAATCCTTCGATTGGTTGAAATGTTTATGATTACTTGTTATAATCCATCATTAAGCGTGTTTTGTTGTTGTTTTTGTTGTTGTTTTTTTACTTTTTTGTACATTCCTCGCATGGGATGAGCATTTTTGATTAATGATTACCCTTGCAAAGAGCTAGAGAAAACAAATGGTATTAATAAGCAAAAAGCATGTTTTAACTTTCTTTTTTTAAATATTTGAAAAGGAAATATCTTGGCTAGTTTAATAGATTTTCCCGGATGCAAAAACATAAATAAAATGAAATGTCAGTCGTTTGTAGCAATCCATCACAAATTGACTCAGTTGGTTTCCGTCACGAATGGACATTTGACTTTGACAAATAAAACTGGTGTGGCATACAAGGAATCCTTACAGTGCAATGTAGTAATATATCATTTATAATTCAAGATACCATATATTCCATTATCTACAGACTCACTGGGGGATGGGGGAAGAGGNTGTAGAGAAAGCATAATTATTTGACAATAATGTAATAAAATAATGCGTTTACATAGTGTTTAAGCAAATGTACACATTAACTAAGCTGGATTTTTTTAGTGAATTAAATTACATTGGAGGGGGTGGGGGAACATTTTAATAGTGGGGGTGTTTATTAGGAAATTTATGGTAGTTATTGTCTTGTCACAGATTATGCAAAACAATGTATGTAGAAAAACCATTAACATTTTGGTAAGCGCAGGGCAAACAATACATCTTTGCTCATATAACTTTTATGGTTCCAATGTTACAGAGTAACAGTAACACTTTAGGATTTAAAAATATCACATTTGTACATTCACAATTATAAATTAAAACACATAATTAAGTAGAAAGTATTGAAATGTACAGTAAAAAATTGATTAGCTGAGTTTTTTGTTGAAAAATCTTGCTAAAATTCTGATGGATCTGCGTTTCAAAACAGAATATGAGTGAGTCCATGTTTTTTTAATTTATTTTTAATTTGAGTTTTCAAACAGCCAATAAAAATCTATGTTTAATAAACACAAAGTAAACACCTACAGTGAAATTGGAAATCAGTTGAACAAAAACAGCCATGATGGAAATGTTCTTGATATTCGTTTCGTAGTAGATTCAGTGGACATGACTACACTCCAAGAAAAAAAGCGTGTTTCGCCGTGCTTGTGTTGTGGACCGCCGACTCGACAGCCGGCGTGTTGGGATTGTTGAGGGTGGCGTTGAACGGTGTCCTGGATCAGGGGAGAGAACTGAAAATAGAAACGTTGAAATCTCGTTAAAAAGAGCATACTTATTTAACTTTTTTTTATTTCTTCACTAGATCAGGGGCCAGAGCTGTAAGTAGGACAATGAAAATCATTGCAACGATAATCAAAATTTTATTTACCATTCAAAGCAAGTGTAAAATTGTTCAAATAATTTTCTTTCTTTTTTTTTGTAAGTACCACTGAGACACAATAATGACTTGATGCTCTGCTAGCTTTTTTTAATCAGTGGACAGAACTGAAAGTAGAGTTGTTGAAATTTTTAAAAAGAAAAGTCTCTTTTTTCAACTCAAATACGGCGTTCGATGCTTAGTGGATAACCACTTGATGTTTCTGCTAAATTCTCAGATCATTTGAGGGAAAAATAAGAAGAGGTGTTGAAATCATGTAGTTTGTTTTATTTCACAATCAGGATCATGTTGGTTACAGATCAGGGATTCCATGTTCTTTGAGTGGTGAGAACTGAAAGCAGGACCATGTAACATGATGTTTGATTAATAATTTAATCATGTGTTTTATCAATGACTCAATGATCAGCGATAAGAAAAAAGAATGTTTTGAATGGAAATAAATAGCATGTTCAGATAAATTTATTTTAAGGTTTTTGAAAAAAAAGCTTCTTTTACGTTTCCATAAACGACCAGAGTCATGCAAAATTGGGTCTTATGCCATTTGCGGCAAATGTAGCTCCAGAAAAGCCTGTGAATCCGCACAGTCTGGTCAGGAGCTACCCTGTCGGCTAATGAGACCATGTAACCTTGCATTACTTTATAACGGACAGCATTGCTTCTGACCAGACTGCGTGATTGCGCAGTTTGGGCTGAAACTAAGGCTGGGAGCATGTGGCATAAGACCTGTTTTTCAATGAAGCGGGTCATATGTTACATGAGTTTTCTTCTTGACCTTGAAACAATTTGAAAAACAAGCCATGTTAAATACCCACTATGTGTATCAAAATATGTTTTTCTTTCCTAATGATTTCATGAAATTAGTACCGTTATTATGTATGTTATTATGCAAATATATGAGTGAAAACTGGGAATATGCATTTTATTAATGTGTCCATATTATGGCGAAATATCATCAATATGACACTATATACAAATCCAACCTGGTCTTGTTATATGCATTGAAGTTTTCAAGCCCGAAACAAGTTCATTTGGTCACAATTTAACCCAGTTGTAAGAAAAGGAATTTTCTAGGGAGCAATACAATTAACATGTTAACAATAAATGTTGATGTTAACATGCTCCAATAAAGAGAATTAAATACAGAATTTATGACAGAGTTAACCCAGTAAACTTTCAATGTCGGAGGTTCATATATCTGCATAAGCTCTTTATTTCATTGAAGATTTATTTCATTGAAGATTTATTTCATTGAAGATTTATTTCATTAAAGATCAAACAAAAACCATTGACCTCAATAAAAAAAACAGGTGAACAAAAGCTTCTCAATTAATTTATTGTTAAAAATATTTCAAATTAACATGATTGCAAACTTTATGTGAATCATGATGTATTGACGCTTATATTTTTTTCATGGTGTCTTTTTCATAATATGTATTCATAAGTAAGCAAAATTTAAAGAATACAATTTTATATTTACAAAAATCATTTATTTCAAATAATAAGTTTTTTTTTGACAGCATAATGCATATTTCATTTAAGAACATATAAATGTGTGTGTTTTTTAGAAATTACTTTAACACAATTAAGTATACCACAAACATTAAATGTTGATATATACGGCTATAAAATGTATAATTTGATTTAAAATGGCGTTGATTGATATCATAGAAATCCAATGAGCCATTTCATTTAAATATAAATATTAATTAAAATCAATTCCCCATTTAATTAGTCTCATATAAGATTATGCCAATATTTTATACTGTATTTTTATTCTTTCAATTAATACTATGAATAACAATAGATCACAATAAACCCTAACAATAAAATGGGTGCCAAATTTTAGTAACATATGAGTCACTCGAGAAATACAGATAAATATGGGGACCACATAATGTCGCACAATGGAAAGAATTCACAGACCCATTCTGGAATGTGATTCATCAACTTATAGAAGTTACATATCAGTCCATATCTAAAATTATAGTTTCATCCTTAGATTACGCGAAATCCTCTAGAGCCAACTCATACAGACTGACCTTTTTGTACAGCCATCTTTACAACATATTAAGCTCCTAAATAGATCTTATCATGCCAAATATAAAATATTTCTTTGAATGCATTTTGAATCCGATGTATTCACGAATTGGCCTCGGTACGTCTACCAGATATGAATCTTCTACACTATCTTTGATGTACAGATTTCCGGTAACGGGCCTTAACTGGTTGTTATAGACATTGTAGATTTACAGTGAATTAATGTCGCCATTTACGTCTGTTAATTTTACTAATTTCAATTTAATGCTACCGCTAATCGTCCATTGATTTAAATGTATTCGTTCTCTAACATCGACAAACATGCCATTTAAAGTATAAATACACTTTGATTTGAAAGAAATGAAAAGAACAAACCAGTCGCCAGATAACGTTTACAAGATAAACATGCAATTAAAGCCGCAAACATGGAATAACTCTGCTGACAGTGGGCCAACCTACAAAGAAGGAATAATTGAGCCTCGCTCTGGGAAAACTGGGCTTAATGCCTGTGCATAAAGTGTGGTCCCAGATAAGCCTGTGCAGTCTGCACAGGCTAATAAGGGACAACACTTAATTAAACCTAAAATGGGTTTTTGCTAAAGCGTGACTTCCTTTAAAAGAAAAATACCGTAAAAGCAGAAAGTGTCGTCCCTAATAAGCCTGTGCAAACTGCACAGGCTGATCTGGGATGGCACTTTAGGCACCCTCATTAAGCCCAGTTTTCCCAGAATGTGGCTCAATTGATTAGTTTGATTAAAAATCACATTTAAATCCCAGACACTACATGTACCTTGTCATTAATCCTTTGCTGAGGTACACTGTGACAGACTTTACAATTACCATATGCATAAAGACATCCATGCATGGTTTTGCAAAAACAGATTAAACATGTAGGACTTAAACAAAGTAGATTGAATTCAGTAACAACTTCCCGATTTTCGAGAACTTTGATCTTTATTTTGGCACAATAATGATACGGGCTTTCAAACTTGTTTTTTTTTTTTTCAATTTCTTATACACAACATTATAGATAATTTTTTTAAAGTTTTTTTTTGTGCACTACCTTAAGGTATTATCTATGACATTTCGTACAATTGTGGACAAAATGCTAGTGGCCAATTTTAAAGCAATAAACAATTATAACAATGAATGAGTGACAGTAAAGAGTCATACAGTAACTTGACCTTTCAAACCCATAAAAAAACACAATTTTGAAATGCCTATGGACATGTTTCTTTTTTCCTCCTGATAGTCTGCAATGCTTTGTGTGGTTTTTCTAAGGCTAACCAATATTTCAAACTGCAAAACAAAAAAGTGGGACTTTGTCAGATGCCATCAGAACACACGCGTTTTTCATTTTGAGCATTAAACCACCTAATTACGTGTTAATCATCTATATGAAACAACATGTAATTGAGAAAAAATGTTCATTTAATTTTCTCTCTGATGCCATTTTTCATTGGACCAGCCTCTTTGCTGATGCACAGGTGTGTGATGAAATAAATCCAGAATTGACTTCGTTAATTGGCTACAGAAAAATTCTGGTAGAATTTGATTATATTAATATTTTCCCACCAAAAGGCATTTCTGCATGATCCGATAGTCATTAAATGATTGGCAACAGAAATTTTCATTTGGTTCCAGTGATGATTTACGAGACTAAGAGTGTTGGATGTACTGGTATATATGATTAAGAAACAAACTAGTTAGCAGAGTTATGTGTAAACCTGTACTGGTATATATGATTAAGAAACATACTAATTAGCCAAATTATGTGTTAATGTTCCTTCGAAATGTTGTGTCTACACCCCCATGTCATGAGGATATCCAATTTATCATTGGAAATAGGCTACAGATGTTGGTTTAAATAGCTGCTGTCCCCTAGCAAGTAAATACTCATCAGCAGCTACATATTATTTCTGCAGTGTATGCATTTGATGCACGTCATATTTCTTTGAATATTTCCATTTCTTAAGTAGCGTGCACATAATGACTAGCACTTCTTTAAAGCATAATACCGGCATTATTGTACATTCCAATATTTGTATCTCTTTCATGCACAGAAGCCAGACAGGCATTATTTTGAAACATGGCAAATTATACACAAGGCTAAGTTTACAGCTTAACACAATTATAGGAGGAAATTCTGGAGCAATATAAATAAGATATTGGTTATTAAGATTTTAAACAAAATTTAAGTTGTTAAGTTGTGTACAACACACGCAATTTTTTATATTCTATAACTTGTACTAACAGACTTTAAAGTTCGGAATGGAACTCAGTTACTGAGGACATACTGTGTACACTTCAACGCTTTAATATTTAAAATGAAAAAAACTCCTCCAATTACACAACCATTACACCCCATGAAAATGTAATATACATCTCAAAAACTCATGGCTATAAAATGCTGATTTCTCACAGATATGCATAATAAAGCAAACTATGTTATATGACACAACCTATCAAATGCCAGTATGAACCATTTACATTTGTTTTCTACTATCACAGCTCCACACTCCATCAATTAGTGCCCTCCTTGTCATCATCATTTATTTCCCATTAAGACAAGTTAAAACTGGAAGAAAATTATCACGAAAAAATGACATTATCTGATTCAGAGAGATCCACCATTATAATGTTGGCGTTTCATGGGTGTCTTTAAATCTGTTAAATTAATTGCTTTATAGATATTGAGAATGATTCTAATGTATTCTTACATTAAGGTCTCTGTCAACAGTAAGTGGAATTAAACTTCTTTTCAGTTTTGATAACTCAAAACAATGGTAAGAACTTATTAAAAGGCATAAAAAAAATCAAACCCTTTGTTATAATGTGTGTGTTTTTTTTTATTTGTGTACTAAACCCGTTTATTACCCCAGCACAATAAGATTTTTTTCTTTTTAAAAAGTTATCTTTTATGTTTCAAATCTTTTGTTCAGCAGAAAGCTTTTCAAATAAAAAAGGAATCATATACTGAATACTGGTACAGATGAAATGGGGAAGAAAATCTTTTTTTAACAACTGTGAGAAATCTGTCAATCCTGGGACCCTTTATAATAAACACTCCCCCCAAGATTTCCAGGTTATGTTTACACTGTATCCTCCAGCTGGGTGCTCACTAGGTCCCATGACATTGCACTCAGTGTGATGAAGGACTTGCGAAAGTTGCCAGAAGGTAACATGCCAAGAGGAGCCACTGCAGCAAGGTGACCCTTAATGGCTTTTCAGTTTACTCTCTGTCAGAAAAATCTGCCAACACTACACTTCCCAGGGACAATTAAAAACAAACTTCCTGCTTGGTGCAATAATTTTGAGACATAGATGGTGCGCAGGTTTGTTCTTCAGACACAGTTTTTGTTCTAAATTATTTCTTGAAAGAAGTATGAGATTAAATGATACATATTGCTTACTAAAACATGTTTCTACGTTGTTTAAATAATCCACTTGTTATATCATCTGAACACATCTTTTCCATTTAAAAGTAGTGGGAATATTGTTAAATAACATTGTGATCTTGACATATGAAACAGTTCTAGAGTAATAACCAAAACATGCTTGGATAAAATCTGCAATTGTTATACCTACAACAAGTGGTCATGTTTAGAAATATTGATAGTTGTTTTGTTTGGTGTATGCTTGAACACACTTTAAACAGCAGCATGGGCAATGCAGGTTTATCAATCAATCTCTAAACTTCTGAAGAAGTCATGAAAGAAGTACATAAATCTTAATTTTGGTAGACAGCCTGTCAGCCATTTTGTGGAGTGCAAATGTGAGCTTACACATGGTGTTTCTAAAGCATAAACCATTTTGATATATTTGTATTGTGCTTGTTTTGAAACATGCTGAAATTAAAGACACCAAAAATAAATTCAGCTAAGTTCAACTCATGATTTATTGTGTGAATACATTTCTCCAAAGAAATAACCTCCATTTGGAAATGGGTGAAAGGGGAAGATTAAAATGTGTTGAAACGGAAGTGCTTCTGTTTTGGGTTCCAACAAGATAATAAATTATGTACAACTTTATGGCACCATGAATTTAAAAAGCAGCAGACATATGACAATAAAGAAACCTTATCCAAGATCATTTTGGATTTAAAATTCCTGAATTCCCTTGTGCAACATAAGGTTCACAATTTAAGATAATGTTTAATAGGAGATTTAAGTTATTGTTCCCATGGACAATTAAGACAAATGCTTTATTCAGAAAGCTATTCCTTGAAGGAATTAGACTATAATAAAATGATTACCATTCGCTGTTTAAAGCAAAAGAAAATCTGTTTCAAGAAACTACTGGAAAGACTTGTGAAGACAAAGAACATTATTCTGCAATTAAATTCATTTTGCGGAACTGTTCCTTCAAATGTCTTAGCGAGGTATGTTACAATTGTAATCATGTTCCAGGATCTGATATTTTATATACATTTTAATATATTTTTGATCATTCCAATGAAATTTAACCATTTTGCAGGGGTAAGTTTGTATGCTTGAGTGGTCCCTTGTCATTATTGTTTAAGATGCGGCTCTATTTCAAATGGTGCTAAAGTTTCATAAATCATATACAGCAGACTCAGAACAGCCAATATTTCTCTTTTATTTGTTTTAATTTTAGATTTACATTCATCATTTTAATGAAACTAATGATTCACTAAAGGAACATTATCTACATTGAACATAGAAGAACTTTTGTGTAATAACATAAACAAGTCAATTTATTTTTATCACCAAACAAAACAAGAGCACCATCGAGCAGATGCCAACGCTGGGCTGTGGGTGCTTGGATTTTATATTTTTTTACCTTTGACCTTGAAGGTCATCATTGACCTTGACCTTTTCACCACTCAAAATGTGCAGGTCGATGAGATACACATGAAAAAAAGTTTTTTTTTTAACTTTGACCTTGAAGGATGACCTTGACCTTTCACCACTCAAAATGTGCAGCTCAATGAGATACACATGCATGCCAAATATCAAGTTGCTATCTTCAATAATGCAAAAGTTATGGCCAATGTTAAAGTTTTCGGACGACGACGACTACCACGACGACTACGACGACGACGCGGCAGACGAGAGGGCTATGACAATACCTCGGGTTTTCTTTGAAAACAGCCGAGCTAAAAATGAATTTATTTAACATGACAGGTTTAGTCTACCAAAATACTAATATATTTCCAGAAAAAAATAAATGAATTATCATTCACAAAAGCCCACAGAGCATTAATAAGAAATGTTTCTTTTCCAAGAAAAAAATGCCAATGTTAATTAATACATCCATCTGGAAAAAAATGTAAATTTGAAACTGTCAAGGCTCTCTTAGTAGTCACAAATTTGCAATTATTCCTAAATTTATGCGCAAATTCATGTGCTGTCTAGTTTGACTTTTCTTTGAACAAGGTTACAATTTTGGTGGGAATAACAAAGAACAATTCCACAAACAAGTGTTTCGTGGCCTCAAAAATGCATCCATTTGGCTTAATAGCAATAAAAATGTGTAATTGATAAAATTTAAATCGGAATAATAATGTGGGTCACGCTTTGGTTTGTGGCTTGCAGCAATGTTCGGTGTTTACTTTTCGCACTTCGTCATACAATGAGACACATCGTAAAACAAGATTTATGTCAACACTTTTAAAGGCATTGAGTATAAATTTGTCGATGCCCAAATCCATTTGCAAATTTGAACATGATTTACACCATGCAACATCTGCAGCTGAATTCTTGGTGGATCTTTGAAGAAGACCACTTAAAAAGACCGTTGGATGACAACTGGTCAAAATCTATGGTGTTTTATGCTGGACAAAGGTCAGGTTCCTTCAGCTTGGCCCAAAGGCAAGTCACCTTTGTGCATTTAAATTGACAAATTTGCATGATTGGTCATATTGTCAAAGAACAGCATCAAAAGCAACATTTTGGTATTGTTATTGAAATTGTACCGCATTTAAAGGAACCAGCTTAAAATTGATCTATCGTCAATGTTAATTAACAAAAAAGTGATTTTATTTTATTTTCTTAATTGATTTTTTTTTCTAAAAGGATCAAGTTAATATTAAATATACCATGTGCATGAGAGACTTAGCATGACAGTGTCTGATATAGTGATATTGAGCAGAACAACTATTAAAACTATTATTACTTTTACTACAGAACATAATACATTTTTGTTCAAATAAAATATCAAGTACAACACAAGTGTATTATAAGTTTTGAAAAATGTTTTAATTTATATATGGTTTATAAAATAATAAAAGTTTTCTTTCTATTTTTGATGCATTGCAGAAAATAATCATCTGGCAATAACAATATTACGCTTAATCGCCAAGTTACTTCAACATGAATGCTGCAAATTTCCTCTAACACAATTATTATCTTGCGCAAACACTGAAAATGAGTGGGAATTTATTAATGTTATGTCATGCAGTGCTGCAAATGATATTGAAGATGAATCCCACTTTACATTCTTTAGGGATTCTTTTATTGCAAAAACGATAAGGGTTTATCTCTTGCACAATCTGTGCAACATAAATACAAATTTTCTTTGTATAAAACAATATTATGTAGCTGTATGAATTCACTCAAAAATAAAACAGGAATAAAACATTGAAATAGTTAAACACTTGGCTTCTGGTTTAAGCTGATAAAATGAGTGAAAAAAGTAAAATTCTTGGCTCTTGGTTAATACTGATACAATGAGTGAAATAGTAAAATACATGGCTCCTGGTTTATGCTGATACAATAAGAAATTATAATTGGCTTTTGGACCAGAATCCCTAGAGGTGTAAATTATGCATGCACTGTACTATACCCGTTTTTCTCATAACAATCGCAATACTCCTTTTATAAAACACATTTCAATCTTTTCGTCCCCATAGATTTGATTTCTTTTTTATTACATATGCATGGTTCATAACTTACCTATTGAACATGAGACCTTAATTTCAGTTAAAAATTACGAGACTTAAATTACTCAATTACATTCAGATTAAGGGGGAGCAAATAGAATATCATTTTAATTTAAAATGATATTTTTCGTTGCAGCTGAGTAAAGTTATATCAAATTATTTTAAAGCAATGAAGACAGCGAAATGAGGGAAATATTAATTGTATAAAAAGAGCCAAGAAATGTATTTTTTCTCAAAAGAGCATCATTCCCTCAGATACCTTATATCCAAGATTCAGGTTACAATAAGCAGAGAGAGCTTAAAGGTGGGTATAAAGGGCTACTACAGCATAATATATAAACAAGAGCACCGTCGAGCGGATGCCAACGCTCGGCTGTGGGTGGTTGGATTTTGTTTTTTTGACCTTTGACCTTGAAGGTCATCATTGACCTTGACCTTTTCACACCTCAAAATGTTCAGGTCGATGAGATACACATGAAAAAGAAAAAAAAAACGAAAAAAAAAGAGTTTTGTTTGACCTTGAAGAATGACCTTGACCTTGACCTTTCACCATTCAAAATGTGCAGCTCCATGAGATACACATGCATGCCAAATATCAAGTTGCTATCTTCAATATTGCAAAAGTTATGGCCAATGTTAAAGTTTTCGGACGACGCCGACTACGACTACGACGACGCGGAAGACGAGAGGGCTATGACAATACCTCGGGTTTTCTTCGAAAACAGCCGAGCTTAAAATGATATTAAATATTATGACGTCAGAAAAAGCAACATTTTCTTTCATTATTCAAGTAAATTTGAATTGCAGGTACTGAATTTTAGCTACCCACTATTAAGATGACAAAATGATTGTCCCAATCATGGCAAACCATAGTCTCTGCCTCTACCATCATCACTGCATATGCAAAGTAACGGTAAATTCAAATATAGATGACGGGACATTAGGTCCTGAACATTCCAGCAGTCACGGCGGTGTTTCTGAGAGGGCGTGAATATTTTATAAGCGAGGGTGTGGAATCAATCAACATGATGGGGCAACATCTCTGCCCTCGCAACATTGACAGATTTATGACCACTACACATCACAATCCCATAAAAAGTAATTGAATTCACCATTACTCCTTATATTCATTTTCTGATTTTTGGAAAATAAATAATGGTCCAATGTTCTGAGGGTTCCATGTTTACAGCTCATCAGGGACTCTTGTCAACTATGATGGAATACTTGCATATAAGTATAACGACATTAGTGCCCTTCTGATAAAACGAAGACAGAAATGCAATGTTCTATTCATGACTTCTAAAGGAATTTTGTATACCATAATATGTCCATATTCCATTTATGTGTATTGACAAATACATATGATTGTGGGACCATGTTAATGTAGTTTTATTGTATATTCCTTATTACATCCAACAAATTGTTCATAATAATAATTTAATTCAATTGAATTGCATGACTAAGAATTATAATTACATGGTTGCACTAAAAATTCATTTAGAGGCAGTCTTAATTCATTTTTCTTAGAATATATATTAATATGTATAATAGATGGTACACCATTGGTCAATAAATCAATTAGAGTGTAACCCATAAATATGTTTATACTGTACCCAGATAAGGCTACAAAGCACTATGGAAATTGATTAACCACTTATGGAGTTAATGACCCCATTCAATTTCCCAGAAATTTCTCCCATTTGCCTGGATTGTACCTGGTGTTATCAGGGCTAGCACATTAGATGTCAAGTTATGGGCACTTATGAAGAATGTAACACAACTTTCCAATAGCTTTTCATCAAGAGTTATCAAGTAATTCTGGCAAGTAAAGACACACTTGAATAAATAAATGGTTAGAAGTGAATTATGGACTCGCCAAAATAGTTGAACATTTCAAAGGAACATTAAAGTGAGTCAATCTTAATTGATGGGGAATGATGAACACTTCATCATCAACGGTTAGGTAAATTATTTCAGCTTTGTTCAACTGTTGAAAATCAACAATCCGCTCTCTGTCTTTGAAAACAATTCTCAAACATCTTGTACAAGAGAAATATTATCAACATATTTCAGAATATATATATATAATCAAATTGATATACAATCTTTGTTCCATTTCTTTTACAAAAGGGAAGACTTATGATGTAAATAAAACATTATGACATACATAATTATAATATTTCCATCTTTTAATTAACTTATTCTCAAAAAGACAGAGCTGCTATTAAATTATTTCTCTCAGTTTTGGCAAATGAAAATTGGCATTCATTATTCATCTTCTTAAATTGGCATAGGGACATTTGTTTCTTATTACTTTCAACTGTCATTATCAAAGCAGAAAAACATAAGTAGTTTCAAGTAACAAATTTTAATCAGTAAATAAACAAGCCAATGATCATCCCTCACAGAATCATGGGTCATAAATTCTAAACCCTTAGCAGAACTTAATTTACACAGCAACAGCAACCTTTGCACAGTAACACGAAAATAAATGTTGAGACTTTTCATGGTCTAAGGGCTTATGAAGATTACTGCTGAAGTGTGTTCTAAATAAAAATTATTATTAGACAAGCCTATACTTTAATTGCTTTTGAATAAGTATTTAGCAATAAAATTTGAAAACGTTTTGGCTGACATCTGCAAATCTTTATGTTTGGAGCCTCTATAAAACGAGATGCGTCCCTCGTTTAAATTCAAGCAGCGAGCAATTTCAGTTGCCATGATTTTTACCCAGTGTATTTCAAGTAGATTTTAAAGATTATAACAAGATTTAGTGGTAATAAGCGAGCAACTTACAAGACCATTAAATGTTAACTTGAATCCTAATGGCACAAAAAGCTGTTAGTTTTTCTGATAAAATATCATGGTAAGTACATAATGTTTAATGGGTTCTGATTGATCATTTCACGAGGGTAAATTTGGTGAAAAATTAGTTTTGAAATGTGTTTTGAAAATGAGTTCTTGAAGATTTATAGGCATAGGGCAACTGAATATCTCTGGTTTTCGTTTGATGTCTTACTGTCACATTATTTTACGTAACTTTTTAGCCATTCAACAAATGAAGCACGCATTGAATTATTACCTAACAATTCTGAAAAAAAAACGCATTTGGCATCATTAAGAATGAATTAACTTATTTACATACCTAGAAAAATAAATTGGAAACACTTAAATTATTTAAAAAGAGATTTAAATGATGTAAACAGCATTTAAATGATTTATAATGATGTAACTGCAAACGACAAAAGGGGATGAAATGCAATTTTATTGCAATGCATTGGTGTGAAACCGATGTATCTACTAAGATTGGTAGATTCAATACACTAGTTTTGTTTTTGCTCACACGTTTTCATCCAATTTAATTGCATGAATAATTGCAGTAAATGTTTATTATTTATTCCAGAAGCTTCAACAACTTTTGCATGATCAATTTACCAATGCATTATTATTTTATTATTTTCAATGCATTTTGAGTAAAAAAAAAAGGTGCACAGATATCCTTAAGAAACGATTTCTGCAGGTTTTGTTTTTAAAATATGTACAGCACTCTGGGAAAACAGGGCTTAATGCATGTGCATAAAGTGTTGTCCCAGATAAGCCTTTGCAGGCTGCACAGGCTTATCAGGGACGCCACTTTCCGCTTTAATTGTATTTGAATATTATTATTATATTGAATGTCTCCAGTTTAGGCGGAAAGTCTCGTCTCTGATAAGAATGTGCAGACTGCACAGGCTAATCTGAGATGACACTTTACGCACATGCATTAAGCCCTGTTTTACCAGAGCAGGGCTCGTATATTGATGGACTGGGGGTTTCAATGTGACGTCTGCACCGAAGCATGTCAAACTCACCTCATATGCACCTGGACCCGGGACATCTGATTTGAATTCTCGGAACCGCTTGTCCTTGGTGACGATCATGTTACCGTGGCGATCACGCACCGCGGGGTTGTAGGTACCCGGACCTGAAAAACATGAAGGATATACTTATTAACATCAGTGACTTTCAGCAGTTGATCAACGGGGATTGTAGAAACCCGGACCTGGAGAACATGAAGGATGCGGTCAATAACGTAAGCGACTTACAGCAGGTGATCAATGCGTGTTTGTAGGTACCCGGACCTGGAGAACATGGGAGGATATAAGCAGCGTTCTGTGAAAACTGGGCATAAAGCATGTACGTAAAGTGTCGCCTGCACTTGCTAATCAGGGACGACACTTTCCGCTTTTATGGAATGTTTCGTTTTAAGGATGTCGCTCCTATATCAAAAACCAATTTAGGCGGAAAGTGTCGTCACTGATAAGCCTTTGCGGACTGCAGAGGCTAATCTAAGATGACACATTCCGCACATGCATTACGCCCATTTTTCCCAGAACGAGGCTCACGTGGCAAATAACATCAGCGACTAAGAGCAAGGGTATACAGAAAGCTCCTTCGCAAAATTAAAAATTACCTTTCTGACAATCATAACACTTACCTCTTTACAGCTGTAAATCGAACTAGCGTTTCAACCAATCAGATGCCATCCTTTACATGGTCAAACAAAAACAGATTGTTTGAGTAAACGAATGAGTGTTTGATATAAGAAAACTAATCGGGTGGAGTGATCGCTATTTTAGAGATTGGTTGATTCCATAAAGTTATAACATTTCTTGAAGATATCCAATTGTCGTATAGATGTTTCAACAAATTCCAATCATTTAAATTAGTCTGCACTAAAATTCAGTCCATGCCTTTGGACATCACATCTTGAGCGGTTCAATTATTTTAAACGAAAGAGCATGACTGCACATTATGTTTATGATTTTTAGAAGTGTAGGTGGTCTAATGTTTGTGATTTTTCAATGTGCAGGTTGTCTTATTTTTGCGATTGAAATTGAATAGAAATTAATCCTTTAACACAAGCTGCGAAGGAATCTTAAACTGTTTTCATGGCAAATCATGGATGTTTCTATTTTTATTTTGATGCGACAACAGCCAGCCTAATCTTAGAATGCATTTTGGATATTTCATTTGTATGATAAGCGAAATGTAGTTAATTTCATTAAATAAATTTATAAGTATTAAAGCTTTTCCAACTTCTATTTGCTTATTAATTGCAACTGGTAATGACAATCTACATTTAAAATTGAAATGTATGATGATTGCCCAGCAGTAGTATTTTTTTAGCTTTAAAATTGCTAAAATAAGCAGGTAATTAATTTGTTATTTATTTGACAGTCCCATTTCAGACTACTAAACGATTTTATCATATAAAGACGGGCTTTAATTGATGCAGACTTGTTGTTAACGGCTCCAGCATTATGGAGGGGCTCCTATTCAGTCAAGCAGTAAGACGTTTATGTAAAAAAAATGTATTAAATGTATTCATTGACATAGAGACAAAAGATTGGTAAACAACAGATAAGAAGCATTAACTCTTTGTACTGTTTATGACGTATTGTTCATGATTGCTTGATTGTCAACGCTTAGGGATAAACGACAACAAAGACAACAATCATTATGAAGGGACAGAAGGGATGAAAGATAGACAATGACACAGAATAACACAGGCGCGGCTGACCTGGATTTTTGTTACAACGCTGGGAGGCTAATTATATTCGTTGCATCAAAGCGGAAAACCATCAAAATGATGACAGATTGGGAAGTATTGAAACAAAAGCAATTTAACACAGGGAGAAAAAAAAATACAACATGTGATTTCTGAATTTGTTATAAATGAGCAACGCCTTAAAATAACCACACGTTCAATAATTTTGCCGCAAATTATTAGTTCATCAAGATAAAAACTACTTAACTTGAAAGAGTAAATTCATTTCGTAAAATAAATAAAACGTAATTAAATGTCTCATATTGTTCCCATGTGAAAATAGATTTTAAGTAAATTTTGCAGATAGGCAAATGGTTCAATTACTGAAAATGGAGTTTGTTGCAGTTACCATGTAAGATAAAAGAATAACATTTCATGGTCTAATGGGTAGTACAGATATTCTAAAGCAAATTTTGAGGATAACGTGTGTAACCGTTGTATCAGCTTAACATTTCAATTTCGGATACAATAGTTTTGCGTTCAATTAATATTTCTCATTTCATAAGTTTGCCTTACATAAGATGAAAGGAGACATTTTGACGTATACATTTTGTTTTTACCACATTTTAAACAGGATTAAAGTTCATTATGATTTTATATTCTAATATGTTCCTATGGGTTACGGTGACACATTAAACAACCTCCGTTCACCTGTGCCCTTTTTTTTTTACTTTTTGTGGTAATTTTTTATATAAACACAAAGAGCAAATCAATTTAATATTACCATTAATAAAGTATCATTATTAAAACTTAAAAGGGTTTCATTAATTAAGAACAAATGAATTTAATGCAAGACTTGAATAGCAAACCTGACTCTTACCTCAGAATAAATCACAAACCAAATGCGTGCCTAAAATGATGCAGACAGAAAATGAAAACATGAATGCCAAAATGTGACGTGTGAATTTAAAACTACACACATAATTTTAGCTTTCTAGTGCCCCAAGTATATTTTAACTATTAGGGGAAACGTTTTAAAGTAATAAGTATACAAAGAAACATGGCTCATCTATAAAAGATATTAAACTCTCAAGTAAGCGATGTATCTACACACAATTGAAAAACAAACTACCAGTAGGTGTAAGAAATTGTATGATAAAAACATGCCCTCAATACAATATGTAGCAGCATATCAGAATTTATTGAATCAGTGATCAATCATAAACAAAAAGCACCGGATTTAATTATTAGCAACACTATCAAAGCTTTCACAATGTTCAGCTAATTTATTCTCAGCATGGAAGTCCATTCTAATCATAAGAGAGAGTGATGGGGCTGCGCTTATCAGCAGGCAGTATGTCACAACTATTTACATGCTTATCTACAGTACAAGGTATTGTGTTCCCTTCAGGGGTGCTTATCAGAGTAAGTCCTGTCTGAACTTATTAACGGGTAGAACAATTGGCGCATTAGAAAGAAACAGCCCATGGCAATAACTACATGCAGTATTTTCATACCAAATTTCTTGGTTATCATGATTATTTTGATGCAATTAGACAAATCCTTGACAGAGAAAAGATTCCATTACTCATTCATGCAAACAAATTGATTTATAAGTTATATTCAGCATATATATTCAACTATGTGCAATAAAGACAGATACTGGTGGTTAATAAACTAATTGAATGTGAAAGGGCATATTATGCTGCCCAGGTGGACAACACTTATTGCTTTGAAAAACATGACTGATGAGTCATTCTGTAGCTGATTAAAAGATCAATTGGTTGCTAATCTTGATTCCACAGAAAAAGAGATTCTTCTTGGAAGAACTGTGACTAATAATGAGTGGGATATGGTCAAAGTCCCTGACAAAGTCTACGAAGGTTTTAATGGTGTAACCGTTTAAAAAAGAAAAAGCAGCCGAATTTCGAAATAAAATACAATCAACATGAAGACCCAAGCAATCCTCTATTTGTTTGTATCCAAAGAAACAATATAATTATGTACATGTTTTTATTATTATATTTCACACTTTTGGAAAACATTGACTTCAGGTAATAGCATGGTTCAATGTGGTTCTTTTTGTTCCTGCAAGAAAACTTATTTTACAAACAAATTATACAACCTATGATATGATTTATATTTATTATTTGGGACATAACATTATGGTTATTTTTAAGCATGTTAACTTTGTCATATGAAAGGTAAGGCTGGGTCACTTTTATTTAAAAACATATTTGGGGAGGGGTTGGGGTGCATGAAACTAGCAGTTTTTTCAGTTTGGGCAACACAAGATGAACTTGTTACCATTATCTCAGGATGCCAACAAAATTGTTTATGATAATTACAAATTTAATCGTCTGAAACTCTAGCAATCTTGCGCAAATCTTTTTGGCGTAATCGCTGCAATCTGTGGAAATGATTTATATATGGAAGCTCCACAATAATCGCTAACCCAGAACAATTCTTCTTCTGTTACAGAATGTCAGTGGCACCAAAACGTGTGCCGATGCCAAATAACTTTGTCTCTAAATTTTGCTGCTTACTGAATATATTATTTAAGGGTTCCTTAAATCACTCTGACTCATGCGTATATTAACAAGACATTTGACAGCTTACTGGCAGAAAGGGTTCACTTCTTGTTCTCAATAAGCCTGTGTTTCTGTTTTGCTTACACAATTGTTTTCTTACATAAATCTAAGGAAGCCGATGTCTGAAAAATCTGTGAGGAAGACTTTTGAAAACCATCTGAGTGTTGACATGTATAAGAACTGTAAATAAATAATTTCCTTTTGGAAAGCTTGGTTCATTTGGTGAATATATTTTATATGAAAAGAACTCAGATCTAGTTCAATTACAATGTTAAGGAAATCATATTTGATTAAACCACTGATGAAAACTTTTAAGACTTCTGAAAAAAAGAAGTGTATGCATGAAGATGTCTTCCACACTTCCTGGAAAAGTGAAAATGAAATATTTCATCATTTAAAAGACTTCATTGTAGGTATAATGAAAACTTCTATGATGTTTGCAATTGGAATACTTCACATGTTATTTTATGTTGACACACTGCTGTTGTTTAACTGAAACCATTTGTTTGACATATTTTGCAGCAATTTTATGACCAGACTGAAATTTGTTGGGTTTTAATCAAAAGGGTTTACATGCACTTATAGATTTAACTACAGTGTGTATTTAATTACAGAGGTGAAAAATTCTCATGCTTACTTACTTGACCAATCTAAAAACGCTGTTTGCAACTTGTTGGTAACACAATTATATAGCAAAATCTGTTAAATATAATCACACGTCTGTTCATGCTCTGCGTCAGCCTAGACAAAACAGATACAAACTACTTCAATCGGTAACCCCCTGAATAATAGCTCTGTTCTCCCAAATCGCAAATCGAGACAGAGTGTCCCTTAAACATACAATGTGTTTCTTAAATACAATGTGCCCTTAACTTCTGCAATTTTCCCCCAAAGTTCAATGAGCCCATTTAAACGTCATATTTGCCCATTAAACCTACAATGTGCCCCCAAAATATGCATCTAAAACCCAAAATGTGCCCCTAATACCTATAGTGTGCCCCTAAAACCTACAGTGTACCCTTAAACCTACAGGGTGCCCCTAAAACCTACAATGTGCCCCATAAAGCATATAATGTGCCCCTTAAACCTTAAATGTGCCCCTAAAACATTCAATGTGCCTTTTAAACATACAGTGTGCCCCTAAAACCTACAGTGAACACCTAAAAGCTACAGGGTGCCCTTAAAACATACAATGTGCCCCTAAAACCTTCATTGTGCCCCTAATAAGCGTAAAATGTGCCTCTTAAACCTTAAATGTGCCCCTTAAACATACAATGTGCCATTTAAACATACAGTGTGCCCCTAAAACCTACAATATGCCCCTTACACCTACAATGTGCCTTTTAAAAATACAGTGTGACCCCAAAACCTACAATATGCAAATAAAAAAAACAAAATGTGCCAACATATAATGTGCCCCTAAATACCTTCAATGTGCCCCTTAAACACGTAATGTGCCCCTAAAACACGTAATGTGCCCCTAAAATCTATATTGTGCCTCTCAAACACCCTCTGAGAAATGTTGTTCATGATTTCATGAACACTTCAAGCCAATCATGAACTGTTCATGAACGGTTCTCAAAAAGTTCCTGAGCTTGGTTCATGAACTTTTGGACATGAACTGTTCTTAAGACACATTCATGAACAGTTTATGAATTTTTCTAACCATAAATACATAGTGATGAACATTTCATGAACAATGCTTTCTGATGACTTTTCTGAGACAGACTTTGAGGATCCATTATGAATGATTCATGAAATTCATAAATATTTTTGAAAGTAATATTGAAATGTCTAGCATACTAATCTTGTAGATTTGTGAAACCTGTGAAGTTAGTATGAATATGCATAGTATTTTCACTACTGTAAGTATGAGTTCTTGACCTGTTCTAGAGGATTTTAAGAACATTTGTACAAGAACTGTTCAAGAACTGCCTTCAGGAACAGTTCAATAACTTTTTAAGGACCTTTCCTGTTCTTGAATTATTCTTAAACTATTCTTGAACACTTTAAGAACTTTTTTGAACAACATATTTCCTTCTGATGTTCTTAAACAGGTCTACACAATGTTTTTGAACATATGATGGACTTTTTAAGAATCCAATATGTTCTTAAAAGGATCTGTCATTGTTCTTGGAAGAATTAAAAGAAAAGTTTAAGAACGTTTTAAGGACATCTTATTTCAAGAACAGTTTAAGATGATATCAAGAACTCAAACATGTACATTGCATTGCTGTTTTTACAAAGGAAGAATATTGTGTGCACAGGAAGTTGAAACGGAAGGCACATGGTTTATGTTATATTTGGAAATGTAAGTCTTTAATAAATTACCGGCTAAACTGATCAGCCATTGGTTCCATTTCAAGTTCTTTGGCACTGTAAGTGTAACCATTTCAGGGAAACCACTGATTAGTAAATGATTCTTGAACTGAAAATGAGACTATTCATGATCTTTTCAATACATGAATTANAAAAAAAACGCCGATTTTCAATACAAAACTGATGCTGTTGCAAAAGTGATAACAGGCAACAGTTCGTGATCGTACTTAGGCATGTGGATAAAGATCTAATATCTCATGAAGAATTTATTGGCCTTTACAAAGTTGACACTATAGATTCCAACACACTTAAACGCATAATAATAGACTGCCTTCTTCGCCTGAACCTATCGCTGAAAAACTGCCGCGGGCAATGCTACGACGGCTCTAGTAATATGTCTGGGGCAAAGCACGTTGTTGCTAAACAAATAAGGGACAGAGAACAAAGGGCAGTATATACCCACTGTTGTGGGCATGCACTGAACCTAGCAGTAGGAGACACAGTAAAACAATCGAAAATCATGCGTGATGCTCTTGACACCACCTACGAGATGTCTGAACTTGTCAAATTTTCTCCAAAACGCAACAGTCTTTTTGAAAAACTTAAGCGCGATTTAGCCCCTGAAACTCTTTGATTACATACACTCTGTCCAACCCGTTGGACTGTGAAGGCAAACAGAGACAACTATGAAGTCCTTAAAATTGTATGGGAAGAGTCATACGTTTTATCAAAAGACACATACATTAGAGCCAAAATTAAAGGTGTTGAAGCACAGATGAAATCTTTTGACTTTTTATTTGGCATCATGCTTGGTCAGTCATTGCTGCGCCTTACTGACAATCTGAGCAAAGGTTTGCAGAACCAGGACCTGTCTGCATCAGAAGGCCAATCAATGGCCATGCTGACAATTGACTCACTGAAAACATTAAGAAATAAAAAGGCATTCAATCAGTTATTCGATGATGTGAACCAAAAGGCAGAGAATCTGGATGTCGATGAACCATCGATGCCAAGAAAACGAAAAGTACCCACACGTTTTCAGTTGAGAGATGTCGAAAAACAAATCCCAGATTCCGTGGCTAACCACTACAGACACACCTACTTTGAAGCTCTTGATCTGGTTATACATTGTGTCCAGGACAGTTTTGATTAGCCAGGTCTAAAAGTACTCAGAAATGTCGAAGACCTTATTGTATTTGCAAATTATATGGAGCCTGGTGCGACGCCGTGTAACTTAGTAATATCGTACACTTTGGCGTCATAACCTCCCAGATGTCACGATTTAGCCTTTATGTTTAAAAAAAAAATTGCCCCGGACCCCCCTAGAAGCTTCGCGCATTCGGCGCGAGCAGGCCTCAGGCACTTAGAGCCTGACCACTTTGAAAAGTCCGACGACGGCCCCGCGTAGGGAAGCAAAGGTAAATCTTTAAATCTCGCATTACATTCTGTCAGGCAACCAGTTGCCGAGGTGTTTATCGCCTTAACACCTTTGATACCCTAACTCGAGTGTGTTCCACACCGGAAAACAGGCGCTTTATCAATAGAAGATCATAAAGACAAGCTGTCGGTCCACCTTTTGGGTCATAAACCTGGTCAAGAAGTTTACACCGTTTGTATGAATATTTTAACTGCTGAGTGCCAGTCAGGCTCGTATTAATTTCATTAAGCCCATGGAAATGGTGTTTTGTCTACTGTTGTCGGGTGATTTCACAAAGGTAATGACTCTAAATGGCTTTATTGAGTTATCGAGGCGAATGTGTGGTGGTGTTGCAAATACGTCGTAAACTACTTAATGCGGACGCTGGAAGCCATTATGGAGTGGACAAAAAACAACAATAAAACACGTCGTCATAGTCGCAAAGACATTCAATCGGCGTGGAGGTAAAACTACATTGCAATGAGAATCGCACGAAAAAAAAAAACTGCAACGATCCGCAACAATATCGCTTCCTACAGAACAATAACCGAACAACCGCAACCTTACATAAAAGTCACATTCTAATGTAAGCCAGCTTTGATAGCATCATAAGCATAACAACTATAAAATGATTTTGGTCCGTCACGTTTTTTGTTTTCGTTCTTGTTTCATTTAGACGGCATCAAAGTATAAGATGGCATATAATGTGCAGGATCGAAGTTCAACTAGGCCAACCGATTGAACATGATGAACAAACATTGTGTAGCTTTAATTTTAAAACCGAAACAATAAATCATCACTCGAAGATATAATTTCATCGTCTGCCAAGTCAGTTTGTAATGACCAAAAAAAGTCACTTAATATATTTAGATTACACGTACTGTCGACTGACATGAACTCGTCTAAAACGGAACAACACAATAAAAGGTTTCATAATTCGTAAATACACGAAAATGGATAGTCCGAAATCAAAAGTTTATTGCATACGTTAGTTTACGAAACACAATTCAAACCTATTTACCCTTTATCCAAGCTATTAAATTATCACTTTATAGCCATTTACAGATTTCCTTTTCAAGTAATTCACTGGAAATAAAAGAGGAAACACAGCACATGCTAACGTATTTATTGTAATATTGTCGCCCGGTTCCATAGCTTTGTCGGTAGTAAATTGCCGGAATAAATACATTCATAATTGCGTTGACATGTGTTGCCGTCAGCTCGTCACACATTTAACGCATTGGCTCCCAAGAATCTCGGGTTTACGACCTGCAATTCAATCACCCGCTCGCCTCCAATCGCATCTCATTAGCCGCACGAGCGCCCCGCGCGCCCTGGGGTCACGTGCCACCAAGGTCGCGTTTATTGAAAGCGAGATGTATCGCGCGGTCACCTGGTCAATGCAGATCGACCCGATAAGCCCTTTATGGCAGCGGTGACAGTTGGACAGTTGGCGGACAAATTTATTGCAATCGGTCTCCAACTTCAAACAAATACTGCTGACTATAATATTTTTTATAAAAAAAATGTTGTTATTATTATTTTATGTATTTTGGTTAATACAAAACACCTATAGATCAAACAATGCAAGTTCTGGCAACATAATCGACGAGGTGATATTATTGGCGCTAAAAAGGCGATACTAACACAAAACGAACGGAAAACTTCTCTTTTCAGCTGAAAACATTGACATTTCACAGATATTAAGCAGAAGCACATATTCACAGAGCACACGAAATTACATGTATCTAAATAATCTGTCCCCGTACAAGCAGGCATCCATATACATTATGTACATTTGGTATTGAAATAACAGACACCGACACTATTTACATTAAGGGCAACGAGGGACCTGGCATAACGGCCCTGCATCCCTCTATACTTCAGAGAAAGTCCACATGATTCATGTTATCTTTCACAAAAGTTTACTTTGAACTCCCGACTGTATGATCGCAAGGTATACAATAGCCCACATGCCATTGACTGTTGCGAACTTTACATGTTTTCTGTTTTTGTGACTTATATTGACATCAAAGAGAAACCCGGTCATGTTACATTGTTGATTTATGCCCACGAAGCCCGTTCCCTAATGCATCCTCCAGACCTTTAATTTTATTTAATTTCTTTGTCTTTTGACGTACCACCAGCACCGATACGCTAAGATACTTCACCAAATTCTCGACACACGTTTGAAACTCGCCTGGAATGCATGACACTCACGTTGTTATTTGTTGTAATTTTCGCAAAACAACATGGCGCCTACCTTTGTACGAGGACTTGGTGTGCCGAGGAGTCATAACATCGTCTTAGCTGTCAATAAACTTTCTACGTTATTAGACAAGGTGTTATTCAGTGAAATATGTTCAACTAACGTACAGGCTGGCCCGCATAAGAGCTAGATGTTTTCATTTCTTACCAAACTAAAAACACAATTGCTTGAGTGAAATATTGATTGTCTTTTTGTAGACTTGAATCTTTGATCGACACGTTAATGATATCAACTTGGGTGCCAGTTTAGGCCCTGCACACATTGTTTTTTTACACGGTACCGCATTAATAATATAATAAGAAACACAATTATATACTTAAGATTTTCTTATACGGCAGTTAGCTATTCTTTCCATGACATGACTTGTACCTTATATACCCGATTACCCGTTTCTTGATCATGAGTGTGATTGTCCCTGCATTCATTTACCGGTAATCTATTTTATTGTGTGTAATTATGAATTGTTTATACATATTTTAAGTCAACTCGCTAATTCCAATACCCTAATCACTTAGACCTTTTTAGAATTACTAAAACAGTATCGTTTATTATAACCGTTATACAACCGGTACCACCGAATGCACATGCACTGCGCATGGCACTATTTAATGCACAAACACATCAGATTTTTCCACAGCTGGTTAAATAAGGTGCTTAATAAGTATATAATTGAAGACACATATAATTAACTGTACTTGGCCTACATGAGCATGCAGTCTATTGACATACGTTTGCGACACATTTTACTATAAAGTACTGGTCACATATCCATCGTATGTTTTATTTTAATTAACTCAACATTTAGGGCATCAATTTGCATTTCGCAAAACTCTTTGAAATAACTACAAAATATCACAAATAGTTCGCGCATGAAAAATTGGAATGTGTCACACGTAAATGGTTAGATGGGATTAATGCTCTGACCAACTGGACCCTGTTGCGGTTTAGGTCTTTAAAGATAATCCTTCGAGAAGTCCATTTATTATCAACACGCAGTGCAACATTTGTTCGTCTTTATAGTTAACTTTATTCTTGCCACATAATTGAACGCAACCAAGTCGAATCTTTTTACACACAAGTATGCACGACGCAAGAATGTGATTAATTAGTTTATTTCATATTCAACAAAATAATAATCATGGCCAAGAATCAAGAGGAAAACGTTTATGGGAATAATATGGGGCCAATATAGAGGTGGTATGTTACCTCCAATTAAAGTATTAAATTGCTTGAAAATGTTACACGTGGGACCTCAAATTCTGTGAGTGCGAGGTATTTAACTTCCAGACCATAACGTTATTTGATGACAGGCGTGTTTCCATTAAACAACAAAAGATATACAATGTATGTTTTGAGTGAAAATGGCAAAGCACGCAATACTTCAACATATGAGCCGATCAGGTGCAAGCTATGTCAAACTCATCTGGTTTAAAACAGTATTTGTCGAAGGTCATGAAAGTTATAAGAATAATTCAGAAAATATTGACATGAGAATAATAACTGATACTATTTAATTATACAAATAATTTCAGTGAATTACGACATTTATAGAATAACTGTTTTGGTTAAACATGTTTGTGTAACAATAATTTCTTCTACGATTCGCAAACAGACAACCTCTTTCATCAACAAAAAGGAACGCTTCAATCCGGCGCCATTTGGACCCTCATAGTAACAAAGCCTGTGTTGATGTGATAATTGTTTAACTAACAACACATGGTGCATTTATTTGAAAAACATATGTTTTAATTAAAGCTAGTATATGGTAATTGTGAACGTCTATTCTCTTTTATGCATTAACCACACTGGTGCGTTAGGCGTTGTTCGACGATGAGTATTGCGAAATGTATGGGAACAGTAATATAGGATGGAGTCGTTATGTATTTAGTTACAACGGTCCGTTGATGGAAACAGGGACCGTTTTATACACAGGATGATGAACGTTTGTTTTATGAACCTATAAGTGGCATTAAACATTTAAAATGACATATGTATACACCCAAAAAAAAAACGTACGCGGAAATGTACATTCCCATTCCAGTGAGATGCGAATTCAAAGTTTGTTAAATTTCTAAAGCGATAATACATTTTTCATAATTATTATTGAATGACAGTTTTCAATAATGACTCGAAGACAAGCCTGTAAGGTCGTCATAATCAGATAAAGACCGATGACAACGAGCGAAACTTCTGAACGCTCTGTAATTATCGTAAAATAACCTGCCGGCCGGGTATTCTCCTTTCACCAATGGCGCTTGCAAACTACGTCTATGAAAGGTCCATTTAAGAGTGGAATAACGGCGAGTCAAATCGTCTGTAATGGATGTCACAATTATGAAATTTGTCGACGTTTATTTGTAAAGAAGATGATTTGTATAAGTACCAGTGATTAAAAAATGACATGTTATGGATAATTGCAATAGTCATCTTTTGTTCGGCGGAATTTGTTTTAACCTGCGCCCCTGGTTGACAGGCTTGCCTGACGAGTTGATTAGATTACCTTTGACTGGTTTGATGTTTCATGGAGTCGTTTCAGAAAGTTATTGAAGGATTTTATGATCCTTTGGTATCTATTCTGTCAACAGCATATTGCTGGTGTTGTTTTTTGTCTTAACATCTGAATGATGCGCAATCGTATTGTTTCTGGGGTTGTAATTTAAACAATAATTATTCACTAATATAATTTTGTTATTATTATCATTTATTTATTGTTCCTTTGTACTGTTTTTGTTATTTTTTCCCTCAAGTGTATTGTGTACATGATTGCGCTTCTATTCTCTTTCTTCGGGTCGAGTCATCTAAATGTATACTGATTGTATATTTCTTTATCATCAATTATACTGTAATATATTTTTATAAATTTTAAAATATGTTCACGTAGGCTATATAGTTTTGAAGAATTTGAATGGCTAAACATTAAACCGCAATAACCGCATAAGTGTAAAAGAGTGTTTACATTGTCTTTATAGAATGATAAATTTGCGTGACCAATTTAATTATGCTATTGACAACATCACAGTCTTACCTCCACCCAAAAGTAAAACGCTCATTAATTCCGTACCTGTTTGTACCGGATCATAAACGTTTGCGCTGTAGGAATAATTACGAGAACTAGATAAGATTTCCGTGCGATTGACAGAATTGGCATAACAAAGCCCTCTCATTATCTCCTCAGCTAATTTATATGTGATTTATTGTGTGGCACGGGCGGGCGGACATTTCTGAACTGGTAATTTTATTTTATTTTTGTTGGCATTCCAGTCATTCGTTCCCTCTATTTCAGCGTGTAAATTAATTAACATTGGCTTGAAACTCTTTAGGCGTTAAATGACGTTATATATTAAATACCCTAATTTAAATATATGTTAACACATGTATGTGCATGTATAAACATTTGAACATTATTAAATCACAACGATAATGTTTTTACGCTATTTATTTTTAGACAGGCGCCACTATTCGCATTGTTACAACATTATTGCGAAGACAAATGCTGATAAAGAAAATGCGGAAATTGAAAAGAAACCAACATTCTCTAGTGAATACTGTTATTTCAAAAGTAAACATCGATGTACACGAACTTTGTAAATCAAAGAAAGAAACTATGGTGCCACACTGTAACGCCATCAAGAGTTAACACAATCTTAACAATTCGATGCATTCGAGCCTCGCTCTGAAAAAATGGGGCTTAATGTATGTGCGTAAAGATTCATCCCAGATTAGCCTGTGCAGTCCGCACAGGCTTATCAGGGACGACCCTTTCCGCCTAAACTGGATTTTTGCTAAGAAGAGACTTCCTTTAAACGAAAACAATCATGAAAGCGGAAAGTGTGTGACTGTGCGGACTGCACGGACTAATCTGGGACGACACTTTACGCAGATATATTAGGCCCCGTTTTCTCAGAGCGAGGCTCATTCGATGATTATCGCAATATTCAAGGGCCAACCATGGGAAAGGGGGAACTTTAGTACCTCTCACATTTTTAATACTAATTGTCAACATGTCAACAGGCCGCGATGCACGCGGATGTGCAATATTGCGGCCATGACTGCGTCAACTCCGTTACGTTTACCCGCGTATGGGTGGCATTTTGACGATCCGTGACGAAGTGGCGAATCAAAGCTTCAATTGCTGCACAGCGGGCCGGAAGCCAGGCTACATCGGGCGCAACGCCTATTAACGAATCAGTAAGCAGTGACGCTCATTGAACCACAGTTACATCGAAGATTATACGCGATAAAAAGTACATCACATGTAATTCCACAATGCTGCTCGTGAATTGTTTTAAAATTGAAACAGATTACATCACAGAATGCGAAGATTCATTTGGTTCCCGGTTTCTTCAATAAATATGTCACATAAACAAGGGTTACGTATTGCAAATTCGACGATAAGCACAGTCGACGGGTGCTTACGCTATGCATATGCAATCTCCCATTCTTTCAAATAGTGTTTTAAGCGTGTTAACGGCGATAACATTCTGCTGCGGTTGTAAATTAGGCAATTAAAACATGCAAATTTCATCCCGTGTCCAGTGTTTGACGCTAACTAATCTTGGTAAGGAGTCGTTTGGAAATTTAGAAGTCCGAAAAGACTGATGGGAGTCCACAAATTAAGAAACTTATTATATACCGTATTTTTCGGGTTATTACACATATTAATCCGTGAAATGTTAAATTACTTTTCATGTTTGGTTTCAGATCGAAGTTCAAAATGACTTCTGTTCAATATTTTTTGCCATTTGTTATCTCTCATTGCAAAATTATTTTACCCATTCCAGTAATATTTAAGTTAATTATTGTAAGGATTAAACATACTATTTTATATAATCGTGTCTGAGACTTCATTTTGATACATGGGTATAGCCGCAAAAATAAAAAATAATGGCTACTGCACAAACAAAAACAAGATGTGTTTGTGAAACAATATGTCCCCTTTTGAGCGATTTTGCCCATATATTTGACCTTTGACCTTGAAGGATGACCTTGACCTTTCACCACTCAAAATGTGCAGCTTCATGAGATACGCATGCATGCCTAATATCAAGTTGCTATCTTCAATATTGCAAAAGTTATGGCCAATGTTAAAGTTTGAGCATACAAACAAACCAACAAACAAACAAACCAACAAACAGACAGGGCAAAAACAATATGTCCCCCAGTATAGACTGGGGGACATAATCTATACTGGGGGACATAATAACGTAATTGTTGTTGTTTTCTACTTGTATTAGAAGTGATCATAACCAAAGAAGAAGGCAATTAAATTAAATCACTGAATGATGATTATGATGCATATTGTGGCATTGCGGTGACGATAATTATAACGACGAATATAAAAGAAAGTGATGATTTGATTGGTTCAATACATGATGACATAAATCAAAGATGAAGTGTTGTGTTTCTTACAGTCATTATATTTTTTCCTCTTCTTTAACAAATTCGTAAACTAGTATTCATTATTTTACCGCGAAAACTTGAGACACGGAACAATGTGAATAATTATCGTATCAGCTTTTATGACCGTTCTGGTTGTAGTTTACGACCAACTTGTCTTATAGTTTTTGCTGTCAGTCAATCTCCATGCAGAGTTGTCGTTCGTTGCTCTCACATACATAAATACGTAAATGTAATGTAACCGTCGTGCAAGAGATTGGCTGTCAGTATCAACATTTGTGTTTGTTTGTCTAATCATCTCAAGATATAATGACGGACGTCGGAGGTTCCCAGGCGAGCCATGTTTACACGCACATTCGAACATTTCATTGTTTTATAATTGCGGAATCAAGGACATCAAAGTATCGATGGGTCCACAATCACGGGACAGATGCTAATTAATGTTGCGAGGACCTTTTGTGGCCGCATATTACAAACACAGCCAGGCAATCACCATTTGTAATCAGCCGAATAACCAGATAGTAAAATGGTGCGGTCGGCAAGCACTAAATGCTCCCTCAACACCCACCATAATATGTATACATTGTATTATTATACCTAAACTTAATAAATGAAAAAATAATCGGATTATCAACTAAAAATTGGCAAAGCGGATATAATCGTGTACAAACATAATCAATACATTTATATTTAAATAATAGTTCGACTGAAATATTAAAACTTTGAAATAACATTCCCGTCGTCAACATTGCCACTATCACAGCTTTTTTTCCGAGAGGCAAGTGTACAATCGCCACCTCGAGGTTTCGGTGCAAACCCGACCTAGCGATGTATTTTAATGAGTTGTAGATTAGCCTGGCGTTTTAAACTCGAGACTCAAGGGCCGCCAGACCTCGGAAGGTAGGTTAGCCCGCCATCTCGACGTTCGGGCTCAGACCCGACTGAAAGCGCCTGATCGGCACAACCCGACATGCCTGAGCAAGTGATAACATAACTTAATATCTTGAGTGAAAGACGAAAAGACATGTCTGAATAAAACATATTTTCGGTGTATATCCTGATTTAAAAAATAAAGATTGAACATTTACGTTTGTAAATATTAAAATTAGTTTAAACCTGTTTATTTTTAGCTCGATTGCATCGAAAGACTACGGCTTATTTGAAACGCTCTCGAGTCCGTTTCCTGGGACTAAAACCTGCAATTGGTGTCTATGGGGGATATCTTAAGAACGTAGCTCCCATATAGTAATTAAATTGAAAACCAAGGTAATTGTTGCTGATGTTGTTTTTTTTTCTCATTTGTAAGTCTTTAATCCACCGCATGAAATGTTTGTTGTGTAGTTATTTGTAGTGTTTTGCATATTTATGTATCCAATTTTTAATTCATGATTTTACAGTTGATAAATTAGTACATAGTACATATCACATTCCCTGCACTCTTGTGTACACATATACATGCTGGTATTTGAAGAAATTAAAGAAAAATAAGAAATATCCATTACATAAATGTTCAATTACTAGTATATTCAAACTGCACACTTTGTGTACGTAGATATAAATGATATAACATCAGATCATATCATTGTCTCCCCTCATGGTATTTTATGCTTGTTCTTCACGTTGAAATATATGGTATATAAAGATGCAGATTTCTGTCAACACATTCAAATTGCACATTTATATATAACTTGAAATAAATTTAACCAAGATGCTTTTCGATAGACAATTCAAGTCAGACTGTGATATTTAATATATTGGGACACGCACACAATCTCTTGATTGTTCAATCCCTGTTTCCGGAAGCATGTGAGTTCGATTGGTGGTCACCATAACGAACAGGTGTCGTTTCCTCCGGGTACTCCGCTCCGCCCCCACCACTATACAAGACCACACCAACAATTGTAAATCTTTCAGTAACAACTAAAATTGTAGCTATAATTAAAAATTCATTAGGCGCTGAAGGACCTCATAAACTTCAGAATAAACACACATAAAATTGATTTTGGAGAGTCGTGTGTGAATCTGTTGTACCCTTTCATTATTTCTATATGAGATATGATAGCTTATAATATCGTTGCAAAACGCAATAATGCATCCCTATAGTATGTGTATTATGCGAAGACTTTTATTCATTTGGGTCAAGTGGTGGAAAATCTCTCCGACACTCTATTGGCTGTTGATAAAATTCAATAAAAGACATAACATTGGTTAGATAGCTACGCCGAAAACAATTCATAAAACCTATGAAGTATAGTTCAGTCCCTGGGCAACTCCCGTGTGCAAAAAAAGAGTGACAGCTGATTTATATATCATTTTTAGGTAAATGTCTGAAGTGTCAGAACATTTGGGTAGACGTGCCGCGTGATGGTACGTTTTTTGTTATCAAAGATGGCGTCCAAGATGGCCGCCAAAAATGATAAAAAAATCCAATTATCTGTTTTTCGGTATGAACGTTCTGTAATTGAAGTAGTATGAAAAACATTAAAAAAAAATCTGCAATATATGTCACTTCCTGACATATTTTTCGACAAATATTAAAAATAAAATAACAGAAAAACATCAAAAAAGGCGAAAAAGGCATAAAAATTGAAAGTGAGTGCAAACTTTCATTTCTGTTGATTGTAATTTTGTAAATTATTTCAACTTTATAGCTGTATAATGTACGGGTATCAATATTATTTACATTGATGCTATTTTCATCTAAAACGGAAACGGCGTTGGTGTTTTATTCCCATTAAAAGGTGCGAGGGGTAAATCAGAATTCAACACAAAATTACATAACTGCCCTATTAGAAATACTTAAAAGTGACTTTGCGTTGTATTTAATAAAAAACATATGTACTATCGGATTAATTCATTGGTTTTGGTTCAATACAATTTATATACTTCAAAAGTAAAAAAACAACCCATTCTTTGTCTCTTTTTTTCGAATAAAGGTTGGTTACCATGGTAACATTTTACATTATTATTGTTGTATGTAAGGAAAACAACTAGTAATTTACGAGTTGCTTTCCTTACATACAACAATAATAATGATAATCATCTGACTTTTATAACATGGCTATTTAAATTATTTTTTAATGCGTAAGTCAGCCTGTTTAAGTGTGTTGTCGAATGGGCATAGATTTTGATGAACTGTCTAATACACAGTTACTTCCCTTTGATGAAATTACGCCATTTGTAAAACAGCAGACAACATATTTTAATAGAAGACATTGTGATTGTTACAGATTATTTTGATAGTTTTCAGGTAAGTACTTTTATAGAAATATGCAAATATTTTATATGTGTTTATAAAAATGCAGATAACAAAAGAAATTAAAGAATAAGAATTAAGAAAAGTGTCACGCATGGGTATTTCAAAATTTGTAATAATGTTCGGATATGCAATATTCGGATATAATATTAAAATGCTACCTATACAAAGAGTATTTATTTATATTGCATAGATGGAATTATTAAATATAATATTACTGAACATGGTCATGCACGGATAATTTAAAAAGTGTAACAGTTATCGGATATACAATATTCGGATATAATAAGAGAAGCATTCTCATTTTTCTCCAAACCAAATTCTAGTTGCAATAATCCAACTCCCAGCTATTGACCCTCTGAGATGTACGTATGTTCTCATAAAAGCTCACAGCATTCAAGAAGAACTAAACCATATACAACCTTTTGACGCACTCGCTTGTCGTTCGACATCTATTTTCGGACATGTCAAACTTCGGACATCTCGGAACACATTTTTGAACTGTGGGGTGTGGGGACTTTGAGATAACTATCGAATATCGGTTATTATAACAAGTTAAATGCAAAGGATAAGTATGTACTTCCCTGACTTGACGTCATCGAGATCATACTCATACTATTCATGTTCAAAACTCGAAAGTTTTCGGCACTGTATCCTTATTCGAGGCGATGTGCACCGTCCTCCATCGACGAAATACATGTACATTTTGCACAGCTTAATTAAAAACATTTGCACACTTTATTTGAATGGGAAAAAGAGATGTAATGTAATAGCCAATATACTTAACTTGAGTCTATATTATTGCGATATGTTGTATCTCAAGACAGTAGATAGCCGAGTTGAAGAAATATATTCAGAACAAATCATGAATGTGTTGTTGTTGTTTTGGTTTTTGAAAGTTTTGGACGTGTTAACATACAATCTATTGGTAAAAATTTGTTTGATATTAACGTTACAAATAAGTTCAAAGATAAATTTATATTGTAATTTAAGTAATTACTAATATTATTATCCATGCCGATTCAGTAAAATTGAAGGGAATGGAGGATCAAACACTAACCTTCATGTAGCCAGGTACATGCAGCTTTGTTTTCAATGTTGCTGTTTTCTGCGCCAATCGCATGAATAATACATGAGGCTTTCGTGCTCATTGAATATGAGGGGCGAATTCGATAGGTAATTTTGAAGACCGAACTAACGCAAACACAATGTTACTTTACAAAGAAATATGTACAATTTATTGCGTCATCCAGCGAAAATAGTAATAGTACAGTCCCTGGGCACCTCCCGTGTGCAAAAAAGAGTGAAAGCTGATTTATATTTTCAGGTAAATGTCTGAAGTGTCAGAAAATTTTGGGTGGACGTGCCGCGTGATGGTACGTTTATTGTAATCCAAGATGGAGGCCACGATGGCGCCCAAAAATGATAAAAAAATCCAATTATCTGTTTTTCAGTCTGAATTTTCAGAAATTGAAGTAGAAAATTATTTTTTCTTGAACAAACAATGGAAAACATGTTGTTTTGTTTCGCAAAATATGTCACTTTCTGCCATATTTTCCGACAAATATTAAAAAGAAGAAAAATAAAGTACGAAAAAAGGCGAAAAAAGGCATAAACAATAAAAGTGAGTGCAAACTTTCATTTCTGTTGATTGTAATTTTGTAAATTATTTCAACTTTATAGCTGTTTAGTGTACGGGTATCAATATTCTTTACATTGATGCTATTTTCATCTAAAACGGACACGGCGTTGTTGTTTTATTCCTATTAAAAGGTGGGTGGGGTAAATCAGAATTCAACACAAAATTACATAACTGCCCTATTAGACTTTGCGTTGTATTTCATAAAAAAATGTGTACTATGTGATAAATTCATTGGTTTTGGTACAGTAAATATACTGGAAAAGTAAAACAACATTTTATGTGTTTATTTCGAATAAAGAATGGTTACCATGGTAACATTTTACATTATTATTGTTGTATGTAAGGAAAACAATTAGTAATCATCTGACTTTTATAACATGGCTATTTGCATTATTAATTAATGCGTAAGTCAGCCTGTTTTAAGTGTGTTGTCGAATGGGCATAGATTATGATGAACTGTCTTATAAACAGTAACTTCCCTTTGATGAAATTACGCCATTTGTTAAACAGCCGACGACATATTTTTATAGAAGAAATTGTGATTGTTACAGATTATTTTGATAGTTTCCAGGTAAGTACTTTTATAGAAATATGCAAATATTTTATGTGTTTATAAAAATGCAGATGACAAAAGAAATTGAAGAATTAGAATTAGGAAAAGGGTCACGCATGGGTATTTCAAAAAGTGTAATAGTGTTCGGATATGCAATATTCGGATATAATATTAAAATGCAAACCTACACAAAGAGTATTTAATTTCTATTGCAAAGATGTCATTATAAAATATAATATTACTGAAAATGGTCATGTACGGATAATTTTAAAAATGTAACAGTTATCGGATATATAATAAAAAAATACTACATCTATCAAGACTCACAAATTTCATTTTACTGCACTTATGACCTAAATAAACATATAGCAAATGTCAAACAAGTAATATGATTATAGGTGNGGGGCACATAATCATAATTGTGGAAAAAAAACTTTTCAATGCTTGACATAAAAATATGTAACTGAACAATCCAATAAAATGTAATTTGTTTTTAGACAAAAAAAAGAGTTAGGCTCTAGATGAAACATCCATTAATGTTGTTTTCAAACTTTTAATACTCAGTTTGATTGTTTATCTTTTTGATTGAACAATATTATACATTTTAAATTTAAAAATATATTTAATAGAAGAAAGTGATGTTATTTGAAGAATATATAATTAAAAAAATGTTTAGGTGAACATGTATAAAACATTATTGGTTATCATTAAATCACTTCCCTTACATCCTATCTTTTATCTAACTTTACATTTTCTATTTACAGAGGTGCAACACCAATGCTTTCGTCTAGTCCTGCGAGAATTAAATAACTGAATAATGTGAACAACATTTTTCGACAAACATGCTCCTATATGTTTGTCTTCATCTGTATCGTTTCATGACTCAATGCGCAAGGCATTAAACGCTGCACTTATCCGTTCGTCTTGACGTACGTACATCCCGAAAATGTATGTACAAAATTCCTCTTTTATTGCTGAGTGGATTTCAAACTTCAACAGCTGAAGAACCTTCATAGGTAAGTTATATTAACAGAATTTCGGCTGAAACCAGTTTTGGTGGAATTATGGTCCGTAAACGCTGCCTTTATCCGTTGGTCTGTACATCCCGACATTATAAGTACTCAACTCCTCTTTAACTGCTTAAAATGAATTATTATCACGTTTCTGATAAATCATTGCAGTCGTTTATATTTAGTATATACAAATAAATAAAGTTAAATGCTGTGATTTTCACACAGACTCCAAAGATTATTATTAATATATTACAGAATTTTTACATGTATGCAACAGACAGAGGACAAATATGTGCTTCGATTTGTCTTCATTTTGTTGATTAATTATGCATTATTACGATATACAATAACATGATTGAATGACTGAAGGATAAGTCTGTGTCCACACATGTGTGGTGTGGGCATCAGTGTCTTTGACACACATATCATCTAGAATTATATGTGGTGTTAAATGCTAATATTAACATTCATCTATCATACAATCAAACCTTGTCCGAAACCATAGCAATCCAACTGAAATATTAATATCTCTAGTGACACAGGAGGAACATCGGAAAAAAGCCATGAATACAAAATATGGTTTTAAATGTTTATTCAACAAAAAAACATAAAATATTCAGCACGTCCTGATAGGATAGCATCAAGGTTTGAGAACATATCACAGATGCTATGAACACCCAGCAATCGTCTATAACAGATATAAATTGTATAAATATCTACTGACATAGAATTTCTGAGTCCCATATAATATATTATATCATTTCAAAGGGATAATGTCTTAAATGTGTCTTTCGTATGATTTAAGTATTCTACACTGCTAAATTTGTAAAAGAAAAAGAAAAAGCAAAAAATATTGTAAAAAATTGTTATATACTAAATCTGTTTTATTTTATTTTTAAATTGCAAATAAATATTAATGCAATTAAATTAGGCTATTTGTACGCTTAAAAAACAGTTCATTTATTCTTTTTTACATGCTAATGTGAATATGCCTTTTTTCACAGATTTTTGCCTTCTGGAATAGCATTTTTTTCACATTCCACCTATAGCATCCAATAATTTGAAATCTTGTTAACAAAATTCCTTGGTTCTTCAACAGATAAGGTTTCTAAGTACTGCTTTCCTAAAAAAACAACACAAGTTGATCATTTGCAAAAACACATTAACTCATCATGTAAGGTATAAGAAGTTAACATATTTTGTGCACTGCATCGTTCAATTTACTCTTAGATTTTTCAGGATCTTTGATCTGAATACATATTGTGTAAGATCATAAATATTTACATTGACATTGATGTTATAATATTATTTATTGCCAGTCTCACACACTCAGGGGCATTTTCCTCTGAATAAGTGCGTTATAATCTGTAATTTTTCTTTGTCAGCGTATTAAAAAATGAGTCAAGAATGTAACGCTCTTATTTAAGAGCAGTATAACAAAAAATTGAAAAAACAAAACAAACATTGTAGTGTACCAATACTAACAGTGTGAGAAAAAACACGCTCCAAACAATAGTTTTTCAGAATTAATTCACGAGATTTGAGAAATACAAGCAAATAAATTCAATACAAGGGGTTACATTAACCAGGCCTTCTACAATTCAAAAATATCCACTATATAATGGGCTCAGACCCAAACTGTTGTATCTAAAATTAAACTGTGTTCAGCCGATACAACAGTTTCAAACTGAACCCGCAAACTGTCATTTATGACGCAAAACATATTTCTATAAAAAGGCATTTAAACCTACGGAAAAACTGAATATTACATTCAGTTACAAGTTATTAATATCACAATCTTATGACACTTACACATACNGGGGGGGTAATTTGAGTCCACTCATATGGTATTTATATCAGTATACACGTAGAGAAAGCATAATTATTTGACAATAATGTAATAAAATAATGCGTTTACATAGTGTTTAAGCAAATGTACACATTTACTAAGATGTATTTTTTGTGTATTTAATTAAATAGGAGGGGGTGGGGGAACATTTTAATGGTAGTGGTGTTTATTGGGAAATTTATGGTAGTTATTGTCTTGTCACAGATTATGCAATACATTTTCTGTAGAAAACTATTAACATTTTGGTTTAAAAGCGCTGGGCAAACAATACATCTTTGCTCATATAACTTTTATGGTTCCAATATTACAGAGTAACAGTAACACTTTAGGATTAAAAAATATCACATTTGTATATTCACAAATATAAATGAAAACACACAATTTAGTAGTAAGTATTGAAATGTACAGTAAAAAAATTATTAGCTGAGTTTTCTTGTTGAATAATCTTGCTAAAAATCTGATGGATAGAAGTTTTAAAACAGAAGATAAGAGTCTATATTTTTAATTTATTTTTAATATAAGTTTCCAAACAGCCAATACAAAATCATGTTGAATAAAACAAAATAAACACCTACAGTGAAATTTGAAATCAGTTGTACAAAAACATCCATGATGGAAATGTTCATGATATTTGACATTCGTTTTGTAGCAGACGCAGTGGACGTGACTACACTCCAAGAAGGAACGCGTGTTTTGCCGTGCTCGTGTTGTGGACAGCCGACTCGACAGCCGGCGTGATGGGATTGTTGAGGGTGGCGTTGAACGTTCCCTTCAAAACTGTGTCCTGGATCAGGGGAGAGAACTGAAAATATAAATGTTGAAATCTCGTTATAACGAGAATACTCATTTAACTTATTTTTGACTCTTCACTTGATTTAGGGAAAGAGGTGTAAGTAGAACGATAATATAATTTGTTTTCTCTATTCAAAGCAAGTTAATGATTGTTCAAATAATTTTGTATTTTTGAAAAAGTACCACTAAGACACAATAATGACTTGACGCTCTACTAGCTTTTTTATCAGTGGACAGAGCTGAAAGTAGAAGTGTTGAAATCTTTAAAGTCTCTTTTTTGCAACACAAATAAAGTGTTGGATGCAGAGGCAATAACCACTTGATGTTTCTGCTAAATTCTCAGATCATTCGAGGGAAATCTAAGAAGAGGTGTTGAAATCATGTAGTTTGTTTTATTTCACAATCAGGATCATGTTGGTTTCAGATCAAGGATTCCATGTTCTTTGAGTGGTGAGAACTGAAAGCAGGACCATGTAACATGATGTTTCATTAATAATTTAATGTGTGTTATACCCGCAATGAGTCAATGTTCACTGATCAGCGATAAGAATGAAAAGTATGTTTTGAATGGCAATAAATAGCATGTTCAGATACATTTCTTTCAAGGTCTTTTTTTACGTTTTCATAAACGACCCGGGTCATGCAAAAATGGGTCTTATGCCATTTGCGGCAAACATAATTCGAGACCAGCCTGTGCATCCGCAACCCTGTCCGCTAATGAGACCAGGAAACTTTGCATGACTTTATTTCTGACAGCATTGCTCCTGATTAGACTGCTTGATTGCACAGGTTGGGCTGAAACTTTGCTGGGTGCATGTGGCATAAGACCTGTTTTCGCATGAAGTGGGTCATATGTTTATAATGTTAACATGAGTTTTATACTTGACCTTGAAACAATTTGCAAAAACAAGTGATGTTTAATACCCACTATGTGTATATTTTTTTTTGAGATATTGTATATATTTCTCTCATAGAACTGTTATTATATATGTTATTATGCAAATATATGAGTGAAAACTGGGAATATGCATTTAATTAATGTCTCCATATTATGGCAAAATATAATCGTAAATATGACACTTTATACAAATCCAGTCTGGTCTTGTTATATGCACTGAAGTTTTCAAACTCGAAACAAGTTCATTGTGTCACAATTTGACAAAGTTGTAAGAAAAGGATTTTTCTCCGGAGCAATAAAATTAACAGGTTAACAATAAATGTTGATGTTAACATGCTCCAATAAAGAGAAATACAGAATTTATGACAGAGTTAACCCAGTAAACTGACAATGTCGGAGGTTCATATCTGCATAAGCTCTTTATTTCATTGAAGATTTATTTCATTGAAGATCAAACAAAAACAGTGACCTCAATAAAAAACAGGTGAACAAAAGCTTCTAAATTTATTATAGTAAAAATCAATTCAGATTAACATGATTGTAAACATTATGTAAATCATGATGTATTGATGCTTATATTTTTCTCATGGTTATCTTTTTATAATATGTATTAATAAGTAAGCAAAATTAAGAATACAATTTAATATTTAAAAAAATCATTTATTTCAAGTAATAAGTATTATATTTTTGGACAACATAATGCATATTGCATTTAAGTACATTTAAATGTGTGTGTGTTTTTTTTAAATTTCTGTAACACAATTAAGTATACCACAAACATTTAATGTTGATATATACGACTATAAAATATATAATTTGATTTAAAATGGCGTTGATTGATATCATAGAAATCCAAGCAGCCATTTCATTTAAATATAAATATTAATAAAAGTCAATTCCCCATTTAATTAGTCTCATAAAAGATTCTGCCAATATTTTATACTGTATTTTTATTCTTACAATTAATATTATTATTAACAATAGATCACAATAAAACCTAACAATAAAATGGGCGCCAAATTTTAGTCACATATGAGTCACTCGAGAAATACAGATACATATGGGGACCACATACTGTCTCACTATTGAAAGAATTCACTGCCCGATTCTGGGACATGAGTCATTAAGTCATACAGTTACATATCAGTCCATATCTAAAATTATTGTTTCATCCTTAGATTACGCAAAATCCTCTACTCTAAGGCCAAAAAAAAAATAGGTCCATTTTCGGTCGCCCGACCGTGTCTCCAGAATCGGCGCCGACCCTAAACTTTTTATTGGGGTCGCCAAAAAAATTAAAAAATTGTTCATTTTCGTTTANGTCCATATCTAAAATTATTGTTTCATCCTTAGATACTTATACAGTTACATATCAGTCCATATCTAAAATTATTGTTTTATGCTTAGATACTTATACAAGTTACATATCAGTCCATATCTAAAATTATTGTTTCATCCTTAGAAACTTATACAAGTTACATATCAGTCCATATCTAAAATTATTGTTTCATCCTTAGATACTTATACAAGTTACATATNAACAAATGTGCAAAATGATTTTGAAATCTCACATTGAATGACATAGATAGGGCCTGGACAAGCTCATTTATGGCCATTTTTGACCTTTGCCCTCAAAGTGTGACCTTGACCTTGGAAAAATCGACGTACTTCTTTCGCACGACACACCGTCCAATGATGGCGAACAAATGTGCCAAATGATTTTGAAATCCCTCAATAAACAAGAGAGTAATGGCCCTGACAAGCTCATTTATGGCCATTTTTGACCTTTTACCTCAAAGTGTGACCTTCACCTTGGAGATATCGACATAATTCTTTCGCGCGACACACTGTCTAATGATGGAAAAAATGTGCCAAATGATTTAGAAATCTCTCAATGAACGACATAGTTATTGCCCGGACAAGCTCATTTATGGCCATTTTTTACCTTTGACCTCAAAGTGTGACCTTGATCTTGGAGATATCCACGTAATTTTTTCGCGCGACACATCGTCCAATGATGGTGAAAAATGTGCCAAATGATTTTGAAATCCCTCAATGAATGACATAGTTATGGCCAGGACAAGCTAATTTTCGGGACAGACAGACCGACCGACCGACAAAGTGACTCCTATATAGCCCCAATTGTAATGGGGGTATAATTATTGTTTCATCCTCTAATAGATTACCCAAAATCCTCTAGAGCCAACTCATACAGACAGACTTTTTTTACAGCCCTCTTTACAACATATTAAGCTCCCAAATAGAAATCTAATCATGCCAAATATAACATATTTCTTTGAATGCATTTTGAATCCGATGTATTCAGGAATTGGCCTCGGTACGGTACGTCTACCAGATATAAATCTTCTACACAATCTTTGATGTACAGATTTCCGGTAACGGGCATTAACTGGTTGTTATAGACATTGTAGATTTACATTGAATTAATGTCGCCATTTACGTCTGTTAATTTTACTAATTTCAATTTAATGCTACCGCTTATCGTCCATTGATTAAAATGTAGTCGTTCCCCATACATCGACAAACATGCCAATTAAAGTATAAATACACTTTGATTTGAAAGAAATGAGAAGAACAAACCAGTAGCCAGATAACGTTTACATGATTAACATGTTATTGAAGCCGCAAACATGGAATAACTCTGCTTACAGTGGGCAAACCTGCACAGAAAAATAATTGAGCCTTGCCCTGGGAAAACTGGGCTTTATGCATGTGCATAAAGTCTTGTCCCAAATTAGCCTATGCAGTCTGCACCGGCTAATCATGAGGGACAACACTTTCTGCCTCAACTGGATTTTCGCTAAGGCGTGACTTCCTTTAAACGAAAAATACCATAAAAGCGTAAAGTGTTGTCCTCGATGAGCCTGTGCAAAATGCATCGGCTAATCTGGGATGGAACTTTATGCACATGCATTTAGTCCAGTTTTCCCAGAACGTGGTTTAATTGATTAAGTTTGATTGAAAAGCCTATTTAAATCCCACACCCTACCTTGGTAATTAATCTTTGGCTAAAGTGCACTGTGACAGNCTATAGTTTGTACTAACAGACTTTACAATTCGGAGTGGAACTCAGTTACTGTGTACAGTACAATACAACGCTTTGATATTTACAATGAAAAAAAATGCTCCAATTATTCAATCAGTATACCCCATGAAAATTTACAGGCTAATCATGAGGGACAACACTTTCCGCCTAAATTGAATTTTTGCTAAGAAGAGACTTTCTTTAAAAATAATCATAAAAATGTAAAGAGTCGTCCATGAATAGCCTGTTCAGACTTCACAGGCTTATCTGGGACGACACTTTACGAACATGCATTAAACCCCCCTTTTCACAGAGCACGGCCCATATATATTGCAAAAACTCATAGCAATAAGAGTAAGATTTCGCTCAGATATACATTATAAAGCAAACTATGTTATATGACACAACCTATCAAAAGCCATTATGAACCATTTACATTTGTTTTCTGCTATCACAGCTCCACACTCCATCAATAAGTGCCCTCCTTGTCATCATCATTTATTTCCCATTAAGACAAGTTAAAACTGGAAGAAAATTATCACGAAAAAATGACATTATCTGATTCAGAGAGATCCACCAGTATAATGTTGGAGTTTCATGGGTGTCTTTATATCTGTTAAATTAATTGCTTTATAGATATTGAGAATGATTCTAATGTATTCTTACATTTAGGTCTCTGTCAACAGTAAGTGGAATTAAACTTCCATTAAGTTTTGATATCTCAAAACAATGATAAGAACTTATTAGATGGCATTACAAAAAATCAAACCCTTTGTAATAATGTGTGTGTTTTTATTTATTTTTGTGCTCAGCAACCCCAGCACAATAAGATTTTTCCTTTTTGAAAAGTTATCTTTTATGTTTCAATCCTTTTGTTCAGCAGATAGCTTTTCAAATAAAAAAAAAGGAATCATGTATGGAATACTGGTACAGATGACATGAGGAAGAAAATGTTTATTTAACAATTGGGAGAAATCTGTCAAGCCTGAGACCCTTTATAATAAACACTCCACCCAAGATTTCCAGGTTATGTTAACTCTGTATCCACCAGCTGGTTGCTTGCTAGGTCCCATGACAGTGCAATCAGTGTGATGAAGGACTTGCGAAAGGTGCCAGAAGGTAACATGCCAAGAGGAGGCACTGAATCAAGGTGACCCTTTATTGCTTTTCTGTTTACTATCTGTCAGGAAAATCTGCCAACACTACACTTCACAGGGACAATTAAAAACAAACTTCCTGCTCCATGAAATAATTTTGAGACATGTATACATGATGTGCAGGTTTGTTCTTCAGACATAGTTTTTTTCTCACTTATTTCTTGAAAGAAGTATGAGATGAAATGATACATATTGCTTACAAAAACATGTTTCTATGTTTTTTACAAAATGCACCTGTTATATCATCTGAACACATCTTTTCCATTTTAAAGTAGTAGGAATATTGTTAAATAACATAGTGATCTTGACATATGAAACAGCTCTAGAGTTATAACCAAAACATGCTTAGATAACATCTGCAATTGTTATACCTACAACAAGTGGTCATGTTTAAGAATATTGATATTTGTTTTATTTGGTGAATGCTTGAAAACACTTAAAACAGCAGCATGGGCAATGCAGGTTTATCAATCAATCTCTAAACTTCTGAAGAAGTCATGAAAGAAGTACATAAATCTTAATTTTGTTAGACAGCCTGTCAGCCATTTTGTGGATTGCAAATGTGAGCTAACACATGGTGTTTCAATATGATATACCTCTCTTGATATATTTGTATTGTGCTTGTTTTGAAACATGTTGAAATTAAAGACACCAAAAAAATACATTCAGCTAAGTTCAACTCATGATTTATTGTGTGAATTAATTTCTCCAAAAAAAATAAACGCCAATAGGAAATGGGTGGAAGGGCAAGATAAAAATGTGTTGAAACCGAAGTGCTTCTGTTTGGGGTTCCAACAACAATAATAAATTATGTACAACTTTATGGCACCATGAATTCAAAAAGCAGCACACATCTGACAATGAAGAAACCTTATTCAACATCATTTTAGGATTTAAAATTCCTGAATTCCCTTGTGCAACATAAGGTTCACAATTTTCAATAATGTTTAGGAGATATAAGTAATTGTTCCAATGGAAAATTAAGACAAATGCTTTATTCAGAAAGCTATTCCTTTCAGGAATTAAACTATAATAACATGATTACCATTCACTGTTAGGCAAAAGAAAATCTGTTTCAAGAAACTACTGGAAAGACTTGTGAAAACAAAGAACATTATTTTGAAATTAAATTCATTTTGCAGAACTGTTCCTTCAAATGTCTTAGGTATATTACAATTGTAATCCTGTTCCAGGATCTGATATATTATATACATTTTAATCTATTTCTGACCATTCCAAGGAAATTAAACCAATTTAAGGCATTTTGCAGGGGTAAGTTTGAATGCTTGAGTGGTCCCTAGTCATTATTTTTTTTAAGATGCGGCTCTATTGCAAAAGATGCTAAAGTTTTATAAAATCATATACAGCAGTCTCTGAACAGTCAAGATTTCTTTCTTATTTGTTTTAATTTTAGATGTCCATTCATCATTTTAATAAAAATAATGATTCACTAAAGGAACATTATCTACATTAAACATAGAAGAACTTTTGTGTAATAACATAAACAAGTCAATTTATTTTCCTCACCGAAAAAAAAAGAATTTATTTAACATGACAGGTTTAGTCTACCATAATATTAATATATTTCCAGAAAAATAAATAATGAATTATGATTCACAAAAAGCCCACAGAGCAGTTATGAGAAATATTTCTTTTCCAAGAAAAAAAATGCCAATGGTAATTTATACGTCCATCTGGCTAAAATGTAAATTTGAAACTGTCAAGGCTCTCTAGTAGTCAAGAATTCGCAATTATTCCTTAATTTATGCGCAAATCAATGTGCTGTCTGGTTTGACTTTTGTTTAAACAAGGTTGCAATTTTGGTGTGAAAAACAAAGAATTATTCCACAAACAAGTGTTTTGTGGCCTAGACAATGCATCCATTTTGCTTAATACCAATAAAAATGTGTAATTGATGAAATTTCAATCGGAATAATAATGTGGGTCACACTTCGGTTTGCGGCTTGCAGCAATGTTTGGTGTTTACTTTTCGCACTTCGTCATACAATGGGACACATCGTAAAACATGATTTATGTCAACACTTTTAATGGCGTTCCGAATAAAATCTGTCAAAGCCCAAATCCATTTGCAAATTTGAACATGATTTACACCATGCAACATCTGCAGCTGAATTCTTGGTGGATCTTTGAAGATGTTCACTTAAAAAGACCGTTGGATGACAACTGGTCCAAATCTATGGTGTTTTATGCTGGACAAAGGTCAGGTTCCTCAAGCTTGGCCCAAACACAAGTCACCTTGGTGCATTTAAATTGACAAATTTGCATAATTGGTCATTTTGTCAAAGAACAGCATCAAAAGCAACATTTTGATATTGTAATTGAATTTGTACCAAATTTATAGAAACCATCTTAAAATTGATCCATCGTCCATGTAAATTAATTAAAAAGTTTATTTTTTTATTGTTCTTAATTGATTTTTTTTGCTAAAAGGATTAAGTTTATATCAAATATGCCATGTACATAAGAATTTAAGCATGACAGTGTCTGATACATGTATAAATTAATATTAAGCAGATCAACTAGTATAACAATTATTACTTTTGGTACAGAACATAATAAGATTTTGTATCAATAAAACATCAACCACAACTGCATTATAAGCTCTGAAAAATGTATTAATGTATATATGGTTTATAAAATTATATAAGGTTTCCTTCTTCCTTTGATGTATTGCAGAAAATAAACATCTGGCAATAACAATACTACGCTTAATCGCCAAGTTACTTCAACATGAATGCTGCAAATTTCCACTAACACAATTAGTATGTCGCGCTATCACTGACAATGAGTGGGAATTTATTAATGTTATGTCAGTGCTGCAAATGATATAGAAGATTAATCCCACTTTACATTCTTCTGAGATTCTTCTATTGCAGAAAAGAGAAGGGTTACTATCATAGCACAATCTGTGCAACATAAATACAAATTTACTTTGTATAAAACAATATTATGTAGCTGTATGAATTTACTCGAAAATAAAACAGGAATAAAACTTTATTTTCTAAATTCCCAGAATAAATTTTATGATCTTTTCTGTGCAAAAAATTACCATGTGACATTTAATTTCAATGGTAAATCACGTAACTTTTTGCAACAAGGGGGCGAAATTTACTTGCTCATTCAGTTTTATTTGCCTTGGTAAAGTCTATATCACGCTTATGGGCAATTAATCGCTAGGCCAATGCTCCTGAAGTTGCATTGGTGTACTGAATAATTCAACCTTCAGGGCTCAACAAAAGCATAAAACCAACTAGCAGCCACTTAACAGCATCTCCATATACCTCATTTCATTCAAATTTATGATGCGGTTAACTGTCTCGGTAAACTGTCTCGGCTCTTTATCAGGGCTCCCAAACCGGTAATGACATCACATAACTGGCTTGGCACAGCCAGCACTGCATCAGTCCAAGTGTCCAATTTATAAACCATTAATTGCCAATAACCTACATTATTAATTTAATCAAGTATGCATTTCAGCGCAACTGTTTATACTGCGAAAAGGCAAGTTTTATTTACATGCACCTAGTGGCGTTCATATATTTAGCTGCAGGGAACTTCCTACTTAAATATTAAAAGTATTCATGAACATTCTATTAATTATTACCCTGTTTACCAAAGAACAACTATTTAATTTGATAATTACCAAGTTTTGCAATATTCCAGGATACATCTTGGAATGTTTTTTTTTTACACAGGCCCTCAAAGTTGTTAAAAATCAGCATACTGGCAAAAGCGCTTTTTATTTCTATATTTCATACTTAAAACAGGGTTTGTAAAAAAAACTTACAGTGTGCAACAGTTAAAAAAAAGTCTTTAATGGAGTCTCATGTATACAGACAAAGAACTCGTGTTTGATGCTGGGGTTCAAGAAGTCATGTACAAACCACCTTCTTAGTGGAACATACTCATCAAATTATTGGATGCATTAAAAACAGTCTTATCAACTTATTCCAGTGTTGAGACCGATACATACATCTTTGGGATAGTGATATGTTTTTCAATGAGACTATTTCAAGTGTGCCTATCTGCTTATTCTCAACAGAAGGTTGTCATTAGGGGCCCAATAGAAGCAAGATAAGCCTATCTCAATTAGCCGTCAACTCTGGTTAGTGTTTACTGTGTAAAAGCAATGATTGAAGACAATGTCTGCAACAAACACACAACTGGAATTATGCTGATACAATTAGTGAAATAGTAAAATACTTGGAGCAATGTTTATGCTCATACAATGAGTGAAATAGTAAATTACTTGGAGCAATATTTATGCTCATGCAATGAGTGAAATAGTAAAATACTTGGAACAATGTTTATGCAGATACAATCAGTGAAATAGTAAAATACTTGGAGCAATGTTAATGCTCATACAATCAGTGAAATAGTAAAATACTTGGAGCAATGTTTATGCTCATACAATGAATGAAATAGTAAAATACTTGGAGCAATGTTTATGCTCATACAATGAGTGAAATAGTAAAATACTTGGAGCAATGTTTATGCTCATACAATGAGTGAAATAGTAAAATACTTGGAGCAATGTTTATGCTCATACAATGAGTGAAATAGTAAAATACTTGGAGCAATGTTTATGCTCATACAATGAGTGAAATAGTAAAATACTTGGAGCAATGTTTATGCTCATACAATGAGTGAAATAGTAAAATACTTGGAGCAATGTTTATGCTCATACAATGAGTGAAATAGTAAAATACTTGGAGCAATGTTTATGCTCATACAATGAGTGAAATAGTAAAATACTTGGAGCAATGTTTATGCTCATACAATGAGTGAAATAGTAAAATACTTGGAGCAATGTTTATGCTCATACAATGAGTGAAATAGTAAAATACTTGGAGCAATGTTTATGCTCATACAATGAGTGAAATAGTAAAATACTTGGAGCAATGTTTATGCTCATACAATGAGTGAAATAGTAAAATACTTGGAGCAATGTTTATGCTGATACAATGAGTGAAATAGTAAAATACTTGGAGCAATGTTTATGCTCATACAATGAGTGAAATAGTAAAATACTTGGAGCAACGTTTATGCTGATACAATGAGTGAAATAGTAAAATACTTGGAGCAATGTTTATGCTGATACAATGAGTGAAATAGTAAAATACTTGGAGCACCATTTATGCTGATACAATGAGTGAAATAGTAAAATACTTGGAGCAATGTTTATGCTGATACAATGAGTGAAATAGTAAAATACTTGGAGCAATGTTTATGCTGATACAATGAGTGAAATAGTAAAATACTTGGAGCAATGTTTATGCTGATACAATGAGTGAAATAGTAAAATACTTGGAGCAATGTTTATGCTGATACAATGAGTGAAATAGTAAAATACTTGGAGCAATGTTTATGCTGATACAATGAGTGAAATAGTAAAATACTTGGAGCAATGTTTATGCTGATACAATGAGTGAAATAGTAAAATACTTGGAGCAATGTTTATGCTGATACAATGAGTGAAATAGTAAAATACTTGGAGCAATGTTTATGCTGATACAATGAGTGAAATAGTAAAATACTTGGAGCAATGTTTATGCTGATACAATGAGTGAAATAGTAAAATACTTGGAGCAATGTTTATGCTGATACAATGAGTGAAATAGTAAAATACTTGGAGCAACGTTTATGCTGATACAATGAGTGAAATAGTAAAATACTTGGAGCAACGTTTATGCTGATACAATGAGTGAAATAGTAAAATACTTGGAGCAACGTTTATGCTGATACAATGAGTGAAATAGTAAAATACTTGGAGCAACGTTTATGCTGATACAATGAGTGAAATAGTAAAATACTTGGAGCAATGTTTATGCTGATACAATGAGTGAAATAGTAAAATACTTGGAGCAATGTTTATGCTGATACAATGAGTGAAATAGTAAAATACTTGGAGCAATGTTTATGCTGATACAATGAGTGAAATAGTAAAATACTTGGAGCAACGTTTATGCTGATACAATGAGTGAAATAGTAAAATACTTGGAGCAACGTTTATGCTGATACAATGAGTGAAATAGTAAAATACTTGGAGCAACGTTTATGCTGATACAATGAGTGAAATAGTAAAATACTTGGAGCAATGTTTATGCTCATACAATGAGTGAAATAGTAAAATACTTGGAGCAATGTTTATGCTCATACAATGAGTGAAATAGTAAAATACTTGGAGCAATGTTTATGCTCATACAATGAGTGAAATAGTAAAATACTTGGAGCAATGTTTATGCTCATACAATGAGTGAAATAGTAAAATACTTGGAGCAATGTTTATGCTCATACAATGAGTGAAATAGTAAAATACTTGGAGCAATGTTTATGCTCATACAATGAGTGAAATAGTAAAATACTTGGAGCAATGTTTATGCTCATACAATGAGTGAAATAGTAAAATACTTGGAGCAATGTTTATGCTCATACAATGAGTGAAATAGTAAAATACTTGGAGCAATGTTTATGCTGATACAATGAGTGAAATAGTAAAATACTTGGAGCAATGTTTATGCTCATACAATGAGTGAAATAGTAAAATACTTGGAGCAACGTTTATGCTGATACAATGAGTGAAATAGTAAAATACTTGGAGCAATGTTTATGCTGATACAATGAGTGAAATAGTAAAATACTTGGAGCAACATTTATGCTGATACAATGAGTGAAATAGTAAAATACTTGGAGCAATGTTTATGCTGATACAATGAGTGAAATAGTAAAATACTTGGAGCAATGTTTATGCTGATACAATGAGTGAAATAGTAAAATACTTGGAGCAATGTTTATGCTCATACAATGAGTGAAATAGTAAAATACTTGGAGCAATGTTTATGCTCATACAATGAGTGAAATAGTAAAATACTTGGAGCAATGTTTATGCTCATACAATGAGTGAAATAGTAAAATACTTGGAGCAATGTTTATGCTCATACAATGAGTGAAATAGTAAAATACTTGGAGCAATGTTTATGCTCATACAATGAGTGAAATAGTAAAATACTTGGAGCAATGTTTATGCTCATACAATGAGTGAAATAGTAAAATACTTGGAGCAATGTTTATGCTCATACAATGAGTGAAATAGTAAAATACTTGGAGCAATGTTTATGCTCATACAATGAGTGAAATAGTAAAATACTTGGAGCAATGTTTATGCTGATACAATGAGTGAAATAGTAAAATACTTGGAGCAACATTTATGCTCATACGAGTGAAATAGTAAAATACTTAAAGCAATGTTTATGCTCATACAATGATTGAAATAGTTAAATACTTGGAGCAACGTTTATGCTCATACAATGAGTGAAAAAAGTAAAATACTTGGAGCAATGTTTATGCTGATACAATGAGTGAAATAGTAAAATACTTGGAGCAATGTTTATGCTCATACAATGAGTGAAATAGTAAAATACTTGGAGCAATGTTTATGCTCATACAATGAGTGAAATAGTAAAATACTTGGAGCAATGTTTATGCTCATACAATGAGTGAAATAGTAAAATACTTGGAGCAATGTTTATGCTCATACAATGAGTGAAATAGTAAAATACTTGGAGCAATGTTTATGCTCATACAATGAGTGAAATAGTAAAATACTTGGAGCAATGTTTATGCTCATACAATGAGTGAAATAGTAAAATACTTGGAGCAATGTTTATGCTCATACAATGAGTGAAATAGTAAAATACTTGGCTCCTGGTTTATGCTGATACAATCAGTGAAATAGTAAAATACTTGGCTCCTGGTTTATGTTGATACAATCAGTGAAATAGTAAAATACTTGGCCCATGGTTTATGCTGATACAATAAGTGAAATAGTAAAATACTTGGCCAATGGTTTATTCTGATACAATAAGTGAAATAGTAAAATACTATAGTAAAATACTTGGCTCCTAGTTTATGCTGATACAATAAGTGAAATTGTAAAATAATTTGCTCCTGACTTATGCTGATACAATTAGTGAAATAGTAAAATACTTGGCCCCTGGTTTATGCTCATACAAGTAGTGGAATAGTAAAATAATTATCTCCTGGTTAATGCTGATACAATAAGTGAACTAGTAAAATACTTTTCTCCTGGCTAATGCTGATACAATAAGTGAAATAGTAAAATACTTGGCAACTGGTTTATGCTGATACAATGAGTGAAATAGTAAAATACTTGGCCCCTGGTTTATGCTGATACAATTAGTGAAATAGTAAAATACTTTGCTCCTGGCTTACGCTGATACAATTAGTGAAATAGTAAAACACTTGGCTCCAGGTTTATGCTGATACAATTAGTGAAATAGTAAAATACTTTTCTCCTGGATTATGCTGATACAATTAGTGAAATAGTAAAATACTTGGCCCCTGGTTTATGCTGATACAATGAGTGAAATAGTAAAATACTTGGCTCCTGGTTTATGCTGATACAATGAGTGAACTAGTAAAATACTTGTCTCCTGGTTTATGCTGATTCAATGAGTGAAATAGTAAAATACTTGGCTCCTGGCTTATGCTGATACAATAAGTGAAATAGTAAAATACTTTGCTCCTGGCTAATGCTGATACAATAAGTGAAATAGTAAAATACTTTGCTCCTGGCTTATGATGATACCATGAGTGAAATAGTAAAATACTTGCCTCCTGGTTTATGCTGATACAATGAGTGAAATAGTAAAATACTTGGCTCCTGGTTTATGTTGATACAATGAGTGAACTAGTAAAATACTTGGCTCCTGGTTTATGCTGATACAATCAGTGAAATAGTTAAATACTTGGCTCCTGGTTTATGCTGATTCAATGAGTGAAATAGTAAAATACTTGGCCCCTGGCTTATGCTGATACAATGAGTGAAATAGTAAAATACTTTGCTCCTGGCTTATGCTGATACAATGAGTGAAATAGTAAAACACTTGGCTCCTGGCTTATGCTGATACAATGAGTGAAATAGTAAATACTTGGCTCCTGTTTAATGCTGATTCAATGAGTGAAATAGTAAAATACTTGTCTCCTGGTTTATGCTGATACAATGAGTGAAATAGTTAAATAATTGGCTCCTGGTTTATGCTGGTTCCATGAGTGAAATAGTAAAACACTTGACTTCTGGTTTATGCTAATACAATAAGTTATCAACATGGTTTTTGGACCAGAATCCCTTAAAGGTTTTATTTATGCATGCACTTAAATATACCTGTTTTTCTCATAACAAGTGTAAAACTGCTATTATAACTTTTCAAACACATCTCAATCTTTTCATACCCAAAGATTTTATTTCTTTTTGATTACACATGGTTCATAACTCGCCTACTAAACATGAGACCTAAATTTCAGTTAAAATTTACGAGACTTAAAGTAGTCAATTACATTAAGATTAAACAGGAGAAAATAGAATATCATTAAAATTATATTTTTTCGCAGCAGCTGAGTCAAGTTATATCAAATTATGTTAAAACAATGAAGACAAAGAAATGAGGGAAATATTAATAGTTCAAGAAGAGTCAAGAAGTGTTTTTTTCTCTCAAGAGAGAATCATCCCCAGAAATACCTTATATCCAAGACTCAGGTTACAATTAGCATCTAGCTTAAAGATGCACATGGAGGGTTACTTCAGCATACTATTTTTTTAAAAGATATTAAATATTATGACGTTGGAAAAAAAGCATCATTTTCTTTCATTATTTAAGTAAATATATCTAAAATTAGTTCATAAACTCACAAAATGCTTCTTTTTTGAACTGCAGGTACCGAATTTTAGCCATTAAGATGACCAAATTATTGTCCAAAATCAGAGCAAAAAATAGTCNTTTTTGTTACATATGGTTCATAACTCAGCTATTAGACATGAGACCTAAATTTCAGTTAAAATTTACGAGACTTAAAGTAGTCAATTACATTAAGATTAAACAGGAGCAAAAAGAATATCATTAAAATGATATGTTTTCATAGCAGCTGAGTCAAGTTATATCAAATTATGTTAAAACAATGAAGACTGGGAAATGAGGGAAATATTAATGGTTTAAAAAGAGTCAAGAAGTGTTTTCTTTTCTCAAAAGAGCATCATTCCCAGAGATACCTAATATACACAACTAAGGTAAGAATTAGCAGAGCTTAAAGGTGAGTATAAAGGGCTACTATACAGCATAATATTTAAACAACAGCACCGTCGAACGGATGCCAACGCTCGGCTGTGGGTGCTTGGATTGTGTTTTTTTGACCTTTGACCCTGAAGGTCATCATTGACCTTGACCTTTTCATCACTCAAAATGTGCAGGTCGATGAGATANCAGTGCCATGAGATACACATGCATGCCAAATATCAAGTTGCTATCTTCAATAATGCAAAAGTTATGGCCAATGTTAAAGTTTTCGGACGACGACTACAACTACGACAACAATGACGCGGCAGATGAGAGGGCTATGGCAATATCTCGGGTTTTCTTCGAAAACAGCCGAGCTAAAAATGATATATAATATTATGATGTCAGAAAAAGCAACATTTGTTTTCATTTTTCAAGTAAATCCTATCTTTAGTTCATAAACTCACAAAATACTTCTTGTTTCAATTGCAGGTACTGCATTTTAGCCGTTAAGATGACCAAATTATTGTCCCAAATCAGAGCAAACAATAGTTTCTGCCTCTACCATCATCCCTGCATATGCAAAGTAAATTCAAATGTTGATGACGGGACATAAGGTCCTGAACATTCCAGCAGTCACGACGGTGTTTCCGAGAGGGCGTGAATATTTTATAAGCGAGGGTTCGGAATCAATCAACCTGATGGGGCAACATCTCTGTCCGCGCAACACTGACAGATTTATGACCGCTACACATGACAATCACATAAAAAGTAATTGAATTTGCCATTACTCCTGATATTCATTTTCTGATTTTGTGAACAAAATTAATGGCCCAATGTTCTGAGGGTTCCATGTTTACAGCTCATTGGGGGACTCATGTCAATGATGATGGCATACTTGCATATAAGCATAACGACTTTAGTGCCCTCCTTATAATACGAAGACAAAAATGCAATGTTCTGTTCATGACTTCTAAGGGAATTGTGTACCATAATATGTCCATATTCCATCTATGTGTATTGACGCATACATATGATTGTGGGACCATGTTACAGTAGTTTTATTGTATGTTCCTTATTACATCCAAATTTTTTTTCATAAAAATTAATAATATACCATTGAATTTCATGTCTAAGAATTATAGCAACATGGTTGCACTAAACAATTGTTTAGAGACAGTCTGAATTAATTATTCTTTAAATGTTTATAAATATGCATAAAATTACTGATATTTTCAGAAACGTACAGAAACAAGAGATGTGTTTGTCAGAAACACAATGCCCCCTTCTGCGCTGCTTTGATTTTTTTTTTCGACCTTCGACCCTGAAGGATGACCTTGACCTTGATCTTTCACCACTCAAAATGTGCAGCTCCATGAGAGAAAAACATGCATGACAAATATCAAGTTGCTTTGATCAATATTGCAAAAAAAATCCACATTTTTCGAAACCTAAACGCAAAACCTAAACGCAAAGTGTGACGTTATTTCAGAAAGAGGTATAGTGTGATCACTATATGCCCACCTTCGGGGGCATAAAAATAGTTATTCCCAGCTTTAATATTGCAATTAAGTAAAACATGATGGAATACAAAGAAAAGAAATTGTAACAAAGTAACAAGGTTGTTGTCCACATACATGGTACACCATTGGTCCATAAATCA
>VMBQ01006224.1:19793-58570 GCA_007657795.1 Dreissena rostriformis | reverse complement strand
TACCATGTTGCGACCCTGCGATACCTTGTGACCCGACGGTACCATGATGCGACATGGAGATAAAATGCTACGGCGCGATGATACCATGCAAGTCGCCTTGATGCGAAATTGTGAAAAGTGACTGTGATCAGATGCTAGATGTTGGCTTCCAAGCAATATTATTTTAACACTATTGAGATTTCCCTAAGGCTACTGAATGATTGCGAATGTTTTCGGTATTGATCCTGCAGATGCTGATTTGATAGAGTTCGAGCAAAATGCGGCTGTTGTTGCGCGTGTTGATCGCAAAATGTTTGTATCTTAAAAAACATATTTAAGCTTGTAAATTAATAACTTTAAAACTTCCTTACACAAATCATAATTGTCTTTCAATACCATAATATGTTCCTTCAGAGTAGACATATGCGCTTTATCGGCCTGCAATTCCGTTAGAATGCCGTAATAGTCGGTAAGTACAAATGCCTATNCACAAATTATAATTGTCTTTCAATACCATAATATGTTCCTTTAGAGTATGCATATGCAATTCCGTAAGAATGCCTTAATAGTCAATAAGTGCAAATGCCTCTTCATCTTTAATTTGTCGATTTACTCAACGACTTCTTTCTATGCTTTGCGTAGAGTGATATGTTTTTTGTTAACACATCCTATTTGTCTGATCACAAAACATATTTCTGAACGATAATAATGTGGAAGAGTAATGACAACCCGTCACGTTAAGTTCAATCCTAAGGCTAATTTGACAAATCGTTAGTATAAACATTATGACGTATAAGTCTTTAGTTTCTTAACGCACAAGGCGACTTCCGGCTAAAACGGACCGAATAATTTAAATAAAAAAAAATACCTGATTTCCTTTTTTATATCAGAAAGTGAGTGCTGACGGTAACCTCGCTTATATGAATATATTTGTGTCCGTACATGAAGCGATTGTAATCAAATTGAACGAACTTTACTTAACTTAATTGTAATGGCCGCTTTAAATTCGTGTAAAACGTGTACGAACACAACTGAATGCAAATATATGAAACATTCCAAGCGTTTTGTTTATTCTTATTGAGTTCGCGAGTACAGGGTTAATTTTGCCGAGCTATTACTATTTCACAAACCACAAACAAACATCAATGTTTGGTATTATAACGGTACAGATGTGTTAGTTAATTAATGTGAATATATACCTAAGACACGCTTTTTGGTGATGAAACTTTGATCGTAGAATGGGAACTTTATATGTGCCAACATATTTTAAGGTTTTACACATCGTTTGGACAGTTGAATAGGTTAGACAGATGACATCGTCGTTTGCTGATGGATGAAGGTTTCGTCTTGAAACATCGAGATGTTAACTGACTATTACCGAATTATTTTGTTATAAGGAACATGTATTGCATCAAGAACATCTTCGTGAGGTATTATCGTGTAATATATATTACATGAATCTGAACAGCCTACACATCATTGACTGTTTGCATATTTCGAATATTGGGATATAGGTGAATGAAAAAGTATATAACAATTAAAATAAATTAATATGAAAACTTGTTATAGAAATGACTTCATGATCTGCATATTGAATACACTTGCAGAAACAATAACACAATTTCAAAACACACTCGTTTTATCATACGAATAAAATATATCTATCTTATTTCATTTACTTGCCCTTAAAATAACTTGTTTAAATACTTTTAAAACCATATACGAATCGTAATACGGGTTTTAGATTTATGTAAGTTATTATTTATAGGATTTTATACTCCTAGCGGGAACGTTGTATCCAATACATGATCGTATGCAGGTACTTGTTTCGATAGCAACGTACCGGAGATATATAAGGTCACTATAATGATGAAAAAAGCCAATACGCATACTATTGTCGCACGTAGTTTTAATTTGGTGTGCGTTTCTGAATGTACAGTATTTTAGATTTAATGGCTCATACGTATAAATAAAAATGAAACATTTCACTTTGATAGTTCTTTTTCTCTTGAAGAATATACATTTAATCGGATGTGTAGGTAATAACACGAAACACATTCGACTTCTTGGATTGCTGCCAATGACTGGAAAAGGCTGGGTCGGAGGTGCTGCGGTGAAACTTCCAGTTAAACTTGCGTTGGAGGATATCCGTGCAAACGGCTCCATACTTTCTGGATATAATATAACGTATGACTATATCGATTCACAAGTAAGATGTGTTCACTTACAACATTTGTAAATAATATATAATGCTGTTTTTTTATTGTGATGACCGTTTGGGTTTCCTTTCATTGTCATTAACTATTTGTAAAAGTGGTAGGCACACACTGTTTAAAGTATTTAAACCTACAAGGTCTATCAGTTTATGTTTCCAAACAAAAAAGGACTATACTGATCATATACTTCTTTGTATAAAAACGTGTTCATAAAGGTATAAAATTAAAACGTTAGCTGCCCCATTAGGAGATAATCTTCGTGACATATAGGCTATTCGTTGGTTTCGGTAGATTATCAATTTTTCTCAGGAGTGATTGGAGAAATTAATATTTTCTCGAGGGGCGAACCTACGAATGAAACTATTCATTTTTTATGATCACGAGTGAATACAAATCGATAAACTTTAGAAATAACAACACATGTTATTATTCGTAAATTTAAAGGTTTAGAGTCCAGATGGAAAATTTCGATTTGTACTAAGAAAGCAAATGTTTTTTTTTTTTTTTTGGTGTGTGTGTTTCTTTTTCTTCGAATAAATCAAAATACCGTTACCATCGCGCAGGGGTACTGCTATCTGTTCACATCACATTCTCAGCGTTTTAAGTGAGTTTATACTGCAATTTCTTGGCGTTCACGCGACGATCTCTACTGCTTCGGGACTACGATCTGAGGGTATCTTGCACAACTCTACTGTGACAACGGCACTCAAACTGTACTATTAAGTCTCCTCTTTGTTAGTATAGCAATGTTGATAGTTTCCGATAATCCACGCGAAGGAGCTAATAAAGTGGTCAAATTTGATTAGTTCGGTGGATCAAAGTAATATTCAATTCTAGGGGTCTGTGACCATGTAGAGGAGTCGGAACACCAACGATATCTACTATAAGCGGAGGGTCGGACACCCAATCTACTGGCGGTATCAGGCGTGTACAATTAGCAGTGTCAAAATTGCATAGCACCGTATCAGGAAAAAGCCGTTTTAGGTTTTGTATCATATTGCAAAGCTTGGTTTTTATATGCTTAATATATATAATAACTCTTTTTGAAGACAGTGATTCAGTGTAAGTCGTAAACGATCTAAACCACGTGATGCTTTGCTAATAAAAATTGAAATTCTGTGTGTACGTAACCGTGGGTGGGTATATTTTTAAAGTATCGTATACGACACGTTTTAATGTTGAGGTTACATTGTATGCACATTATTAAAAGTATATCACAATAAGCATTCTCAAATGTTTGTTCCATTATTCGAATCTTTAAATCGTTAAGTAAAATAAAGTATCATACCAATTTTATGTTTAAAGAAATAACATGCAGTTGGAATGACAATACACTGTCTTTCGACCATCAATTCACACAAGTATGCATGTATTATAGATATACATCTAATGCGCAGTTGATCCTTAACTTTTCCAGGCGGGTCACATTTGGTAGTGTAGCACTTAGCATTTTAATATATGTAAAAATATTAAAAACAATCCTTTAACAAAGAATCCTGAACTGTGTTAATTCCATCATATGAAACGTAGTATTAAATTAAGAGCAAAGCGTTTACTTTATGTAATCAATACACTTATCGTACCTTGCGTCTAGACCACAACGGCACAGCACAACAATGGCAGATTTACTCGTATTTCACAAAACATTTTGCCATTAATCTCATTCGGTTGATTATTCACAATATAATGACAGCCGCACTTATGACACTTTTAGCTGGTTTATGTTTTTTAATAGCCAAAGCTTCCACTTACCATGATGGCACTTATACATCAAATTTGTGTAAGACCAATTTATTAAGGGGTGTTGCGGCAGTTTATTTAACCGAGGGTATATATTATAGCCACATCGATGCTATTCTCACAATCCAATAGTTTTGTTATCAGAATCATCACAAATTANCATTGGTCAGAATGTTTATCTTGACCATATCAAGATCGAATTGAAATATTAATGTCTGTCAAAAAATGAGGTCACTAGGTAAGAACTTAAAACACCCTGGAAACGAGATTTTCACTTCAGTTTTATTTAAAAGTCTCCCTTAAGAAAATATCTGTGATTTGTTAACTAATAGTTTAAGAGACCTTTAATCACTGTTGTTCATACACTCGTTTTAACATAATGGGTATTCATTATTATCAGTGCATTGCAGTTTATATTGTATGAATTACTACCAATTCCTATCAAAATATATAAAATGTATGAAAGAAGGGTTTTACCACAAAATAACTTTGTTTCGCTTTTTTGGGATTGTTGTTCCATTGCTGAGCTTTTATAGTCACCTTTAGTTTGTCGTCCATCGTCATCATTTACCTTGTCAACGCTGTAGAGGCTAGATTTATTAGCGAATCTTGAAAATTGGTCATAATATCGAAAAGAGGTCATGGTGGGTAAAACTAGGTCATTGGCATACATTTAATAAAATGTTTAGCAACATGTTTCCTTAATCATCATGAAACTTCCGGAAATCATTTTTTCTAATTGTAACTCATCCAAGTTTGATAATGGGTACTTAATTTCAAATTGTTTGCCAGATTTGTTTTCAATTTGATCGGAATATTTGTTCTAATGATATGAGAGCAAAGTAAAACATGTAATTAGTTATTAAAAACATGGCCTCTAGCAAGGATCATGTTATTTTCGGTTTTGCCACGCTGAGACTGATTTCGTAAAAATTATCAGTCACTATAAAAATCATTCCGATGCCCTTAAAAGCTCTAAAAAGCTTAGCTGTCAATCAACATTATAAATTAACTAACACGTTTATAAATTGATAAGTTATTTATTATATATGATGCAATCCTAAGTTTTTCTGAAAATACTGAGATGGTATAATTGTTTTTAGTAAACACGTGAAATGCAATAACTTACAAACCTTTGGACAATGTTCAATAGTTCATTACGATCAAATATACTTATTTAAAAACACTTGACAAGTGTACAGAATACCTTTATTCCAATCTATAATAAATTCGTTTTAGGCTTTCGCAATACTGACAATTGAGTTTCTTAAATGCCGAAAATCTTGTTTTGTTTTATGTGAATATATAGAAGTTTGCGTGATGCCAAATGTATTCATTCGGCCATAAAATTTGATGAGAACGTTTGTAAAAATGACCTCGCTTAAAATGGAGAATGGTTCATATATGTTAATAAACATACATTAGACAGGTCACCTTTCCGTCTGGTTTATTTAGCGGCATTAGTTTAACTATGTTTTACTTCAATTATTCTCGTCCAATCTGATTCATTATCTAATATTTGATATTTCTCAGAGTATGTGCGGATCTTATTTTGCACTATGTTCACGTGAATANTCATGTTTTATTCAAATCGAATGTCAAAAGGTCAGTTGTAACACTCAACGAACAAGATTTGTGACTCAATCTCTATGTATATTTTTCAGAATGCTTATCTTGAAATTACATAGACGACGTTTAAATATGCGTCATGTGTATCAAAAAGCAAGATCACCAGTTCAAATCTTAGGAAAATCTTGTTACCGCCCTAGATGTCACTTATGACTTAATATTGGTGATACGTGTTCATAAGGTTTATCATTACAATATACAGGCCATGGTTAATGTATGTCAAGTAGGTTACAATACTATGTCACCAAGTAACGCTTCATTTTAAACATTAAATTACCAAAAGGGGCAACTTAACTGTAAAATGAAATAGTTAATTTATCATTTACATATATCAATTTGCAATTTGAACAATAATAATGTGACCACAATTATACTCGAATATATAATAATATATTTACAATTGAATATTTGGAAATGTATATGCAGAATGTATAGGTTATCATTCTTAACAAAGATTATGGCATAGCCATGATACGCTACATTATTTACCCGATCGTAAATTCGCATGAGTGTTGTATTAGGCGTTGATTCTTAATTTCATTGTATTGTTGTTGTCTTTTAATATTGATACTTGAAACTGAATATCTCGTCCAAATGTGTAAAATTACTATCGTATAAATGTGTAGAGCTACTTTCGTCAATCATTGCAACATAAACTTTATCTTATTAAAAAATATTCGAATCGTAATAATATAATTATCTGTATTGTATGAATATTATTGTCTAAAAAGTCCATACTTCATAAAACAGTATACTATTTACATGAAACGTGCAGAGAGCATTTTGACTTATTTGTATTTATACACACAAACAGCTGTTTAAATTAGTGTGTGTTGCAGTACTGTTTCTCTGGAAGTTCTTGTTTAACGCATTGACTCAGATGTACTTATATTGATTTATTTGATGTGTCACATGGGAAATTAATAAACTTGGTTTAAGTTGTATATAAGATCTTTACGTTGTTATAATTGTTCACATAATTATTTCAAGAATTGAAACTATATATATTGCTAATATTTTCAGCACACATAAACGTTGGTATCTGATAAGTATAATCCATTTGTTAACCATAAGCACGCATCTTGTCTTTTCTGTCCTTCTCGATTGTCGCTACAAGTGCAATCATGAAACGGGCGTTCCTCTGTAGAGCATCCATACAGGTTAAGAGATTGCGGCAATACATTTTCCTTCGGGGATAAATGGTCCCTATATTCCTGAAAGATAAATTGAGCCACTTAGTCGTCTTCTCAAAAGATAATTTAAGAGACGGCTAAATGTGTAACCCATTTTCTCTCTGGTTGTGGCGGGTTTTCGGTCAGTACCTTTCCAAATCCATCCTCTGGCTCCACAGGATGATTTTAAAGGTAGCTGGTGATTGACTTAAACGTGCGAGCACAATTTTCGTTGTCTTTTACTCCAAGTGAAATAATCGGTTGTTTTGAATGACAAATTGGTTTGTGCAGCCGGATTCCTTCGTCTTGTTTATTGCGTCTATGTTTCTGTCAGAGTTACCTCTAATTTATCGTCTGGTCAAAGGACCTACCTTGTGAGCAGAGCAAACGAGCGTTTCTAGGGACCCATACCCTGGGACAAGAGGTAATAGTGCATCTCTTGATCACATGGTTTTCCTTGTTTGTTTTTTTCTTGGAGGTGAGTATCCCAAATTTGTATCCACTTACACTCTGGAAGTAACACCGCACGTTGGTAAAGAGCCTTCAAATTTCCATGAAGGCTTTAATTAATTAGGAGCTACCAAATATAACTAAAGGCCGTTCTCCAATCCGCTACCTTGACACCCGCTGGTTTAAAATTGGGCGCCCCACTACCTATCTGGCGGTAACATAGCCCAGAACAGTGGTTGTTGGTAAGAGGTGTCCAGTCGTAAATTAAGGACGTCAATTACAAAGTGGTCTTACACAATTCTGGAAAATGAGTCTAATTTGTGTTTAGCTATTTACGATTGTAGCCATGTTTGTGTTACAACACATTCCACATTTGTTTTTTGTTCAGAACCAACAATAGTTGCATATGAAGGTTCGAAAATATTGAAAGCGTACGTTAATGCAATTGTACAAAAGTTTTTTAGCAATAGTTACAATTTGCATCTGTAAAAAGCCACTATACTAACAAGAACCGCGGCACTGTCATAACAGAGCTCCTGCATGGTGACAGTAATTGCGTTTGCGAAAATCTTTAATTGACTTAATGACTTATAATAGCCAAGCCACGATCCCTCCACGGTGTTGATAATTGAATGTAGTATAAAAACTGTAGGCATCTGAATTCTCTTGGACCATGTACAACTATTGTATTGATAAGTATTGCGTTTGATCGAAAACCTGGAAAAAGCACAAAGGGGTAAATGACAGCAATCGAAAAAAAATATAAGGAAAGACAATTGCAGTAAAACACGGACTCTAATTTGGATAAATAATTTTATTTTTTGTATTACATCTTTGTTCAGTCGTTTGCGTGCGTACATTTCAACGTCAGATGTGTGTATGACTACTATTCTGAACGCAAACGGAAAACGAAATTGTTGACAGTGATCAACATATCATTTATACGCTCTAAGCTTCTGATTTGGACGGTTGAAACACACTTTGAATGTGATGTTCTTGTATATCGGTCGTTTGCATATTTTGTTTTAATCAAACTATCACGTATTTATGATGAATGTTTGCTGTTATCATATTCATGCGGCATGAAGTCGAGTGTGTGTTGATAAAGTAATACCATAATTAAATATTCAACTTTTCCAATACCGGTTAGTGTCAGGATATGGTTGAACATTTCAAAGTAAAACGTAAATTTGTAATTCCATGTCCCCCCCCCCTTTTTACAACGTTACAAACCAAAAAGAACTTTCAACTGGGGATATTCATATTTCCGGAACACTATTTATAATTCGTTAATGCTCAAAAAGAAACTATAAAAGCACACTGACATTATTGATGTATAAAAGTTTATTTGTTATATAGATTTCTCTAACGTAAATATACCGATAGACAACTTGTAAGGGTTGCTGTTTTGTTTTAGTGTTTATGGTCAGAGTGGATTAATCGAACGTGATGTTAGGATCATAAGCATATAAGGGCTACAAGAAACATAATTAACAGTAAAACATCATTTGATATTGAAATAGATTGACCAAGGGATAAGTAAATCCTCAAACTCGGTAACTTGTCATAAGTAAATTCCAATAGACTACTAAGAAATTTTAACAACTGCTGTGAAAGCGTCATTTTCGTGATAACTTTTTTACGATTAGTTTATGTGTTCGTTATTCCATGTTTCATAAATGAATTTTTTTCAAAAGACTATGATAAAAAAAATCCAAGTTAATGACCGCGTGACCCGCGTGTACTGACGGGAACTTGGGTTGACAATTACATCGGAAAACGGATTACAATCACCTGATTGGTAGGCAAATTGATTGGCAGATAGATTTCGAGCAAAATGCGGCTGTTGTTGCGCGTGTTGATCGCAAAATGTTCGTATTTGTCACATCTTAAAAAACATATTTAAGCTTGTAATTTAATAACTTTGAAACTTCCTTACACAAATTATAATTGTCTTTCAATACCATAATATGTTCCTTTAGAGTATGCATATGCAATTCCGTAAGAATGCCTTAATAGTCGGTAAGTGCAAATGCCTCTTCATCTTTAATTTGTCGATTTACTCAACGACTTCTTTCTGTGCTTTGCGTAGAGTGATATGTTTTTTGTTAACACATCCTATTTGTCTGATCACAGAACATATTTCTAAACGATAATAATGTGAAAGAGTAATGACAACCCGTCACGTTCAGTTCAATCTTAAGGCTAATTTGACATATCGTTAGTATAAACATTATGACGTAAAAGTCTTTAGTTTCTTAACGCACAAGGCGACTTCCGGCTAAAACAGACCGAATAATTTAAATAAAAGAAAATTACCTGATTTCCTTTTTTATATCAGAAAGTGAGTGCTGACTGTAACCACGCTTATATGAATATTGTAATGGCCGCTTTAAATTCGTGTAAAACGTATACGAACACAACTGAATGCAAATATATGAAACATTCCAAGCGTTTTGTTTATTCTAATTGAGTTCGCGAGTACAGGGCTAATTTTGCCGAGCTATAACTAGTTCACAAACCACAAACAAATATCAATGTTTGGTATTATAACGGTACAGATGTGTTAGTTAATTAATGTGAATATATACCTAAGACACGCTTTTTGGTGATAAAACTTTGATCTTAGAATGGGAACTTTATATGTGCCAACATATTTTACGGTTTTACACATCGTTTGGACAGTTTAATATGTTAGACAGATGACATCGTCTTTTGCTGATTGATGAAGGTTTCATCTTGAAACATCGAGATGTTAACTGACTCTTACAGAATTGTTTTGTTATAAGGAAAATGTATTGAATCAAGAACATCTTCATGAGGTATTATCGTGTAATATATAGTACATGAATCTGAACAGCATACACATCATTGACTGTTTACATATTTCGAATATTGGGATATAGGTGAATGAAAAAGTATATAACAATTAAAATAAATTATAATGAAAACTTGTTATAGAAATGACTTCATGATCTGCATATTAAATACAATTGCAGGGACATTAACACAATTTCAAAACACACTCGTTTTATCATACGAATAAAATAGATTTATCTTATTTCATTTACTTGCCCTTAAAATAACTTGTTTAAATACTTTTAAAACCATATACGATACGTAATACGGGTTTAAGATTTATTTAAGTTATTGTTTATAGGATTTTATACTCCTAGCAGGAACGTTGTGTGTCCAATACATGATCGTATGCAGGTACTTGTTTCGATAGCAACGTACCGGAGATATATAAGGTCTCTATAATGATGAAAAAAGCCAATACGCATACTATTGTCGCACGTAGTTTTAATTTGGTGTGCGTTTCTGAATGTACAGTATTTTAGATTGAATGGCTCATACGTATTAATAAAAATGAAACATTTCACTTTCATAGTTCTTTTTCTCTTGGAGAATATACATATAATCGGATGTGTTGGTAATAACACAAAACACATTCGACTTCTTGGATTGCTGCCAATGACTGGAAAAGGCTGGGTCGGAGGTGCTGCGGTGAAACTTCCAGTTAAACTTGCGTTGGAGGATATCCGTGCAAACGGCTCCATACTTTCCGGATATAATATAACGTATGACTATATCGATTCACAAGTAAGATGTGTACACTTACAGCATTTGTAAATAATATATAATGCTCTTTTTTTATTGTGATGACCGTTTGGGTTTCCTTTCATTGTCATTTAATATCTGTAAAAGTGGTAGGCACACACTGTATTTAAACCTACAAGGTCTATCAGTTTATGTTTCCAAACAAAAAGGACTATAATGATCATATACTTCTTTGTATAAAAACGTGTTCATAAAGGTATAAAATTAAAACGTTAGCTGCCCCATTAGGAAATACTCTTCGTGATATATAGGCAATTCGTTGGTTACGGTAGATTATCAATGTTTCTCAGGAGTGATTGGAGAAATTAATATTTTCTAGAGGGGCGAACCTACGAATGAAACTATTCATTTTCTATGAACACGAGTGAATACAAATCGATAAGCTACAAAATAACAACACATTTTATTATTCGTTATTTAAAAGGTTTAGAGTCCAGATGGAAAATTTCGATTTGTACTAAGAAAGCAAATGTTGTTTTGGTTTGTTTTTTGGTGTGTGTGTTTTTTTTTCTTCAAATAAATCAAAATACAGTTACCATCGCGCAGGGGTACAGCTATCTGTTCACAGCACGTTCTTAGCGTTTTCAGTGAGCTTATACTGCAATTTCTTGGCGCTCACGCGACGATCTCCACGGCTTCGGGACTACGATCTGAGATTGTCTTTCACAACTCTACTGTGACAACGGCACTCAAACTGTACTAATAAGTCTCCTCTTTGTTAGTTTAGCAATGTTGATAGTTTCCAAAAATCCACGCGAAGGAGCTAAGAAAGTGGTTAAATCTGATTAGTTCGGTAGATCAAAGTAATATTCAATACAAGGGGTCTGTGACCATGTAAAGGAGTTGGAACACCAACGCTATCTACTATAAGCGGAGGGTCGGACACCCTATCTACTGGCGGTATCAGACGTGTACAATTAGCAGTGTCAAAATTGCATAGCACCATATCAGGAAAAAGCCGTTTAAGGTTTTGTAACATATTGCAAAGCTTGGTTTTTATATGCTTAATATATATAATAACTCTTTTTGAAGACAGTGATTCAGTGTAAGTCGTAAACGATCTAAACCACATGTTGCTTCGCAGATAAAAATTATAATCCTGTATGTACGTAACCGTGGGTGGGTATATTTTTATAGTATCGTATACGACACGTTTTAATGTTTAAGTTACATTGCATGCACATTATTAAAAGTATATCACAATAAGCATTCTCAAATGTTTGTTCCATTATTTAACTCTTTAAATCGTTAAGTAAAATAAAATATCATACCAATTTTATGTTTATAGAAAGAAAATGCAGTTGGAATGACAATACACTGTCTTTCGACCATCAATACACACAAGTATACATGTATTATATATATACATTTAATGCGCAGTTGATCCTAAACATTTCCAGGCGGGTCACATCTGGTAGTGTAGCACTTAGAATTTTAAATATATGTTAAAATATTAAAAACAATCCTTTAACAAAGAACCCTGAACTGTGTTAATTCCATCATATGAAACGTAGTATTAAAATAAGAGCAAAGCGTTTACTTTATGTAATCAATACACTTATCGTACCTTGCGTCTAGACCACAACGGCACAGCACAACAATGGCAGATTAACTCGTATTTCACAAAACATTTTGCCATTAATCTCATTCGGTTGAATATTCACAATATAATGGCAGCCGCACGTATGACACTTTTAGCTGGTTTATGTTTTTAAATAGCCAAAGCTTCCACTTACCATGATGGCACGTATACATCAAATTTGTGTTAGACCTATTTATTAAGCGGACTGCATAAACCTTTGGATGAAATTGCAGATATTTAATGTGGGACTGTTGACTTCCAAAAACTAGTATTTGTTCATCAGTATGTTTTATTGTAGTTGGTGTATAATAACTTTTGAAAGGTGTATCGTTTGTTAATTGATAGCTCATCTATGTATTGAACTTGATTGTATCGAAACCATCGTTAGTAATAATATATAAAGCTACACACGTAGCTTAATGTTTGTATTGCGGGGAATAAAGTTACGCCTAGTATACTGTCTTTTTTTAACAATATTCTTGTTTTACCTTAAACAGAAAATTGGAAAAGTAATATAATAAATAAAATACCAAAAAGGTGGCCTATGCAGATAATTGTATATCATCTGCACAAAAACGTAAATCATAATGCGTAAGGTTCCGATTTTATCATAATAAATAAATGTATCAGTATTAAAAAACTTACCAAGCATGTTCTTTATAGATCAGTTTTGTAAAGCAATGTAAAGAATGTGTTGATTAAACAAGTGTTGATAAGCTATGAATACTGGCTGTCATAGTTTTTTAATCGGTATTGCTTATGAACGAACTTCCAAGACAACTAAACATTGGTGTTCAGATCGTTAAAGTAACATAGGATCTCCAAAACACTGAATCATGTATGAAAACAGAAAAACAGAAAATTATCAAAATTATTTTTGAAATCACTATTAACAAAGTCGAGTTTATCCGTACACCAACCATTATTTTAGAGATAATTGGAAATCTTAACCTATGTATTTATCTTATAGAAACGGATACAGGACAAGTCATCCAAATTAATGAAATAATGTTACCTGACGGTAGGAATAAAGGATTGACATTTACGCACTAAGTAAACACAATATAGCTTTTAGTGCCTGCTCCAGCAGCTGGAGTTTCACTTCTTTATATTGATTTAATGAAACGGTAGCTTATTGGTTCATGTTAAATGTTCGTTACTGAAAAAGGTAAAGCTACATAATTTAAACATAAAAATAGTGCTAGCAGTAGTGAAACATATACTGAAGAGCTTAAGAAAAAAAAATCTCATGGCAAAATATTTGAAAATTCTCCGTCAAAATTAGATTATGCCAATTCCAAATTCCAAATTTCTGTACTGTCGGTCATGTTATACCAAATTATCTTAATTTTCTTAAAAATAAAAACTGTAAAACTTGCTTCGCAGAGGCTCTATATTTCGACTACCAATACCGCTCAATTTTGACGATAGAATTACAAAAATAAAAACATAAAACGATGAATATCTCAAAAAGTTGCGCAGAAATGAAAATCATTATATTGTGTTGCTTTGCGATTGGAATAGTAAAGTTGTGCTTATTTCAATAATAAAAGGTTTACATAGTTTAAATTTATAAAATAATCCTTTTGCTTAACCGCATGGGCCCAATTCAATACAAATTCTCTTCGTGAGTTTCTTTAAGATGTTCAATCTTAATTCGTTTCTGTTCCTGCAAATAAAGCCGCAACTAATATTATCTCAATATCACGTCTATTCTATGTTCAAAGTGCTTCAAAGGAACTGTCGGAAACTATCTCCTTTAACGAATACAAAGTAGACGTTTTTCAAATCATTTCCAAACATATAAATGCATGACATTAAGAAAATTAAATGTTTAAACATCATAATAGTATGAAATTACCCTACCTTAACTGGCTTCCTAAACCCATACAAATCCGTTCAAAAGCCCTTGTATAGCGAATTCCGTATCGTGTACCACAAAATAATTATCAATTTGTTTGATATCTGGTTTACGTTCTATTAATTAGAAATAAAATCACCCACTTCTGTACTAATAAGGTACTTGAATAACAACCTTAATTAGTTTCTATTTATACAAATGTCTTCAGAACTATTCATACAATTATAAGAAAAAGAGTCCCGTGCTAGTACATGTGACTTTTATATAGTGTATACAACACTTCCACGCAGTCTTATTAGGAATAAACTTCTCTTTTAGAACATACATTTACTAGAGAGAAACGCTCATACCCTGCTTTTAATTCTAAATAAGCTTTCTTTACCATTTTAACTTCCGATAAGTATGATATTTGGACATGCTTAGACTTTTGATCAGCCTTACGTTTTCTTCTTGATAACCCTTTTTGACAAATTCAATGGAAAAACATTTAAACAGATTAATGAAGTGCTTATGCGTACTCATTTTGCACCGCTTGTGCTGATCTTCTTTTGGATTGCTTTAATAGAGACGTTATGCTTAGTTTTTCGAAAAATAATTCAAATTTATTAATTCAGTGTTTTTATCTAACTAATCGAATATGGCAGTGCATTTTCAAATACAAAATGTCATTGAAATGGTTTCAATTAATGGAATATCGCAACCACATATGAACACTGATCTTATCTTTATTACATTTTTACAAATGTTAAACTATTTAGAGTGAAAACAAAACAAATATATATGGATTTGTTACAAGCATTTTTATCTTAAGGATGTAAGGCGCTGACATTTAACAATACATGGTAATTGTTTATGACGGCGAATGTATTTCATCATTACAAGTTTGGTACCAAATTGTGTACATGTACATTAAAACTACTTGAGTTAAAATGTGTTAAATATGACGACATACTGGCTCTGAATATTCGGTCCTGTAATTGTATGAACGGATTTTATTGCAAGATGTTCCCTTAAACAAGTCAACAACAAGGAATCTTTTTACCATGACATATGTTTTGATATACACTGGTTAAGACTAGTAAATGCCACATTTAAGACTAATTATCAAAGCGTGTCAGAGCGTACCAAAGCGTAAATAAAGGACCATGTGTATTAGGTCTAAAATACTATTAATAAATTACTGTTTTTTTTTTAACCTGGAGATTCTTTTAACCGGATAAATTGTGCTCAGTCATGTTTGTTTCTAATACATATTAATTATAATATGCTAAAACTATTTTCTTGCACACGCATGAATATGGTCTTCAACAATAATTCATATTGTTAATTGATACGTTAAAAGTTCATCAATGAAAACACCGCAAAAGGGTCTACTATATGTTGCCTCTAGTAGTATCTATGTTGTTGCAACTGCCAAAGCTTTTTTTAGTCATCTGTCATTTCTACCGTTTTGTAATATGGCATTATTCCATGATTAGTTTTGTCTAAAAACTGCTGGTACGTAATTTCAATTAAACTGGTAGATCGGTGTCAACTGAGAAAAATAGTACCAGCACATCATCGTAAAATAATTTTTAAATATTTGAAAATAATTATATTTAACTCAATCGAAATCGCACTTGAATACACATGTTCAAAGTAAGGAAATTCCACTGATCATTTAGATTTGTTCACATGACACATGGAAACAATTTTCAGTTCTGCAATAAGTAAAAGTAAGTGTATCGGTATCGGTGATGACTTCTATGTTGGAGTGGTAAAAATTAAATGAGTCAGACATTTCATATCACAATCCTCGTTTATGACCATGTGTTTTTTATGATTTTGAAAATACAATTGTATAGTATTTTTCCTGTCTTCACGTCAGCATAAGGCTCATTTACCAACATGAAATAGTTACATGGCACATTAAGATGTGTTCAAACGTATTTATTAAGCATAAGCGTCTTAATAAAAGTTATCCTCATAGCACTGCCATTCAAATTTAAGTGCAATACAAGAAAGAACAAGCATTGCAATGCCATTTCCATTTAACTAGTCATATGTTGCATGTAATTCACCGCAACATAATTGTAAATATCTGAAGCACGACGGAATTAAAGAAATGCTATAATTTGAATCAGCCCCATGTTGTCTTTGATTGAAGAAACTTTACGGACGTAGAATCACATAAGTAATTATTCATGTTATCGTCAAATAACTTCTGCAATCATCTACAATAATGTCAAATGTTTGATGATATAGCTTGTCCGTACATGTTTTTATCATTAAGCTGTATTGATTACCAAATGTTTTTTTTTAGATCTTTGATTGAAACACTCTATGTAGTATGACATTAAGTTTAATACGCATGCGTACTTTAACTTCACTACAGTGCAATCCAGGAATTGCGGTGTACCGGATGTTCGAGGAGTTCCATACAAAGTCACCCTATCACATGGTTCTGGGATGCGGATGCTCAACAGGCTCGGAGGCAACCGCGCAAGTCTCCTACCTTTGGAACCTCACACAGGTAACACGGCACCCCACGTTGAGTGACATTAAGAGAGTTGCGTACTGAGAAAACTGGACAAAATGCATGTGCGTAAAGGGTCATCCCAGATTAGCCTGTGCAATCCGCACAGGCTAATCTGGGACGACAATCTCCGCCTAAATTGGATTTTCGCTAAAAAGAGACATCATTTAAACGTAAAATTCCATAAAAGAGGCAATTGTCGTTCCTGATTAGCCTATGCGGACTGCAAAGGCTAATCTGGCATGACACTGTACGTACATGCATTTTGTCCAGTTTTCCCAGAACGCAACACATATAGAGATTTTAAGTGGTGATCAAGTCATGACTTCCAATGCTCTACATTTGATAATTGATAGATATTTAACCTAAAACTAAATGATTTGATAGAAGGGCAAGTAAATGATTTGATAGAAGGAAAATCTGTGCTTTTCATGCCTACTAGTCTTTATCCTGCTCCTACGTGTCCTTTCCGGTTAAAGGTCAAATGCTGTTTATACTTGTAGACGATTTAACTCGTTAAAATGTACAACTTCCTCCTTCATTTGTTCTGAAATTTGAATATACATGGATTTAATGTAAACATTTACAATCGTGTATACATCTAAATAAATCAATTTACTGTAGAAAAATTATAACCGTAAGTTATCAATCCAATACAGCGTTTTTATTAATATTTACTTAAATGCAAAACAAACGGAAAAACTGCATGCGCTGACGTAATCACTTCATTTCATAAATCAAATCAATGACGCGTATGTATGTACATTTTGAAACGCAGTCGCATCAAAATATAACGTATTTGTGTGTTTAGGATGGATTATGATAATTAAATATAATTAAACGTGTTGGAATCTACGGCTTTAATTAAACCGATGTTTTTTTTTTATCTTTTGAAAGAAGATGATGTATATTTTAAAGAGTAATTTCTTTGATCGTTTCTTTGTCAGTTGATCAAATAATATATTTCAACAAAGAATTGTTTTCTTACACCAACTTTTTTTAAATGAAAAAGGATGGCGATGACATAAACTCATCATAAAAGCAAACAAAACTGGACAAAAATAAACATGGTGATTTTAATCCATACAAAAACGTTTGTGAGTAGAGCGAGACAAGTTCAGTTTTGACTGTGTTATGCCGGAAAGTACAACTTGTGTAAAGAGAAGAGTTTAGTTGTTAATATTAACGTTCGGTTCGGCGGGGTAAAATGCAGCATCATGCTTGACGTAGGTTGAAACATTTTGAAAGTTGACAATGGTAATCATGGTGTGTTTTTTGGTCTTTTGCTTTGTTAAAACACTAATTTATTTTCAAATGAAATATATATTCTGTGTTCTACTTAAGAACGTAGCATTTGGAATGCTGATTTAAATTTAGTCGAGGCATATAGCGATATTTTGTCATTTTACACTGCTTTTGCATGGAATTCTAAAGGACTATTTTGAGTGGATTAACCGGGAACGATCACATACATGAAGTATTCAAAACGTTTTCTTAATACAAATGTAGATGATATAAGAGAAGCTCAATACCCATAAACGTTATGACAAAATCAAATTAGCCATTGACAAATGGAGAGTTTCAATCAACACGACTAACAGGGTTCCGCAGAAAAAAAAATGGATATTTATTCTAACATTTGGCAATTCTAACCAAAGTGGAAAGGTTAACAAAGTGTCAATTGTTTCGCAAACTACATGTGCATTCAAACTATTGGGCGATGGGCATGGGACACTTAAAAGTGAATAATATTTAGGATTTAATTATCTAAAATTAGCTTTGAACAATATTTGTCAACCATGAATTCGGCTCTGAAAATGTGGTGTTCATCATACAGCGTGACAGTCACACGAAACGATATTTTTTTCAATTTTAAAATCGAGTGCGTGTTATGAACGTGTTAACACACACTGTTCAATCGACTTCTCGAACAGTCTCATTTATTAAGGTTAAATGGAAGTCAAGTGGAGATGAAAATGCACATAAAAATAGCACTTATCAATTAATTAATCTTAGTAAAAATAAGCACTTATCAATTAATTAATCTTAGTAAAATGCTTTTATATTTAAGGTCAGAGAGGCATATATAGTTTCTTAATATAACCAAATGCTCCTCGAAATTTGCTGCCACAACCAAATAGATTTATATGTGTTTATTTGGGTTATTGTTTATTTTTTCTTGGGGGGGGGAGGGGGGAAACAACAAGGTGGCCTACGTATTTATGTTAGCCAAGCCACGCCTCTTAACTGTCGTAATAACAATTGAGAACAGAGTTAATATCTTATATTTGTTCAGCATATTATTTAAACGAATTGCATGCACAATATGTGTACATAAGCAAGTCCATACATACTAACGTAATAATTATTGTATGTAACTTATTGTACCATTTAACACGAATGAGTATCGTCTCCGATTTTCATTTAAATTGCTATAAGAGATCCGTATGGTTAGACGGAGTGTCGCGCGCAAAATCAAAGTTCATATACAGTTCATACAAGTTCAAGTTCACATCTAAATGGCAACACTCTGTCCGGCGGGAAACTTTGTCAAGCGTAGATATAATTTGACATAAATATGCAACAGTGATGAGCATGATGAGAAGAAATGGTACATGTAAGCGCAAGAACGAAGTCACTGTCTAGCGTCAAAATCGCGAAACAATGGTCAAAGCAAAGGTTTTAAATAATTAAAAGATTTTGCATTAATATGAATTTGTAACAAGCATACTATGTGACTGACACTATAAACAAATTTCTATGTCAAAGATCAATATCATTATCTTATAGCAATGATACATAAGAAATTTCAAATGAGCCAATATTCAACTGCGAAAAACGTTTGCTTGGCGTATCATTGTAACTGCCAAATTGATGTTAATTAACATTTAAAATAATTTAAAAATAAAACGACATATGAAATGTTGGAAAAATTCCGAAAACTGTTTGACATGATCCCAAAAACACTCACAAAACCCTATAAATTATCATTTTTTTATCCATATTCAAAAAGTCTGATGTGCATGTAAACAAGATATTTGAAGCGTGTGTCAATTATATGTTTATATTTTTTTTTGTACTGCATTATCGTCTTGAGGTTTTTTCTAGCTGTCATTTGGCTCATCATCCCCTATTCTGTCGGATCGGACCCGGTTCCCAAAATTTTATAGGCTGGCAGTGCCTGACCAAAAACTAAATGATCTTCGAATCCATATGATGAAGGATTTATTCAACTGGAACATTGCGGCAACGCTTCATCAGGCAGAGGAGTTTTTTTCAGTGGTAAGATATTGCTTTAAGACATTTACTGCACAAGGGATTGTATATGCATTCTTTAAACTGTTTGGTATAATATTGTATTCAAGAGTGCGCCGGGACTGTTCTCGTCGATTCTGTAAAACAGGGCGCATTTCCCGGAATCCGTTAGCATTTTTGATGCCTGACCAAAGTATTTAAACTCTTCGGATAGAAATCGTAAAAGAATTTAAATGGAACAAAATAGTCACAATAAATAAGGCACTTTTGTCAGAGTTTTTGATCGGTGTACAATTTAATTGTACCGCGTTGTATTGCCCCATAACACATAACCAATTAATTTGTATAATAAAAGTAGGATATGTTAATTCTGCATTACGTAGACACTAAAATAATCTGTTTGTTTGCGAAAGAAGACCTATATTTGACGTAAGGACAGTCAAATAATCAAATGTTCAATGGTGAGGAGCTTACTGATGTGCAGGTGTATTTCAATATATAAATTGCTTCAACCTTTCAAACAAGTACTTAACTGTTGCATGTAAAACACACGTTCAGTACGCTATATTAGTATTACATGCTAAAAGGAAAGCAAATTTTACTTGTTGGCTTCAAATCAATCCAGTCTTCCTGTTTATAGCTGGTGACAGTTTGTAGGATTTCTTTTTTCTCCCGTCATCTTGCTCGAATCGAGTCTTCCTGGTTATAGTCGGTCACAGTCTTATGTTTTCTTCTTTCTTCCGTCATTATTCTGGCATCGATGAACGTCTGTAGCCTGTTGTCCTGTACCGGTTTTAAATAGTTGACTGTTAGGGATATAAAATAATTCCAAGTACAGAAATGACTGGGAAAGTACGTACAATTTTGTCATGAAACTTGGTTTATGCATAAAAATCGTTATGCGGTTAATGTGCAATTTTGTTTCAACATGGGTAAACGTTTGTATAGTGTTAAAGCTTAATTAGAAACAAACTCAATAACAAGGGTCACATAACATGTAGCCAGTGTTAATTTAACCGTCATTAAAGTCATGTTTCAAAATGTTAAATGGTGTAATATGGATGTGCATTTTGCACTTTAAACTTTCAACAAAAACGTTTTTATCAACACCATAGCATTGTTTATGAAACTTGATTATTTCCCATGCAACAGTTTTGAAACATCATTTATTCACACCATATATGTTTATGTGAAGGTTTTGATACCGTTACCTGTTGTTTATTAGTTTTTACTACCGCAAAAGTGGACCTTACGTTTGCTCTGTTATTCTCTGTTCAATCAGCTATAATTGTTTTACAATGTTAAGCACTTCGTAATGAAAGCTCTCGAATGAAATATACCTTGCGTTTTTTGGTTTAACTAAACAATAAACAGTTGATTGTACATTCAAACTCACCCTTGAGAATATCATGTTTAGTTAGGATCATGTAAGTGCGAACATAATATTGCAACACGCACAAAAATATTAAATGTGTCAACGTGCAAATACAGTCTCAAATTTAAACGTTTTTCTTGTTCTAATGTAGTTTGATAAGTGAAATGCATGTCATTCGAACTCGTGTTCAGGATATCACGGTATTACCTTCACAATGTTCAACAATAACATACTTTCTGAGCATAATCACTGACGCGTTGAGATGCATTAGAAATAAAGGAATTCCCTGCATAGACGCTACATGAGTATTAAACGAAATCGATCCAGTAGGTGTTTTCACGCTCAAAAATACGTAATGGACACACATTGGTATCAATATCGGTTAAAAATGCTTAATGATCGTGTTATGATCTAGCACTCTACGTGGTATGTGCAATTGTTCTATCCCTTTAATTAATGCGATAAAAAATCCATGTTTAATTTAATGTTGATACTAAACACACTCATTTCCCGTGTTTGAGTTAAAAAAGATTAACATGAAAAGACAGCTTGTTGTTTATAATAGAACTTTAATATTTCGAATATAACCTCCTAATGGACAGTCTTATACTTATTATGTGTATGTATACATTAACTATACATGTAGTCAATTATACATTTGCTTAATTGAATGTTATAGGTAACCGACGATTTTGTAGAAAAGGCTACAGCAAATAACATTACACTACTATCCCAAGAGATTTTCATGCATGATCCTTACACCAGAGTGAAAAACTTGAAGGTTTGTAGTATTGGATAATGATTTCAGGATTTTGACTTGTAAGCATACTATCTTTCATGGATATCAAATACTATTAACAGCGGACAATTGGTCTCATTGAATGAAACTAAAGTAAATGCTTATGTTAAGGTGGTGATTTGCATTTGCGCAGATGTTTAATGCGTGTTTTACCTTTTATTTTACTTTAATCACGTGTCAACTGTTTAGTCACTTGTTTTGTCATGTGTTTCAGACCCACGATGCCCGCATCATTATGACGGCAATGTACGAAGACAAGGCTCGGTCTGTGCTGTGTGCGGTAAATGTTTTGTTTAACGTTCGAGCATTTGAATGGTAAATACATGTATAATCTTTTATTACAATTTAAATATAATGTTTATGATATTATAATTGTTTCATATATAACCGAAATTTGATCCAACGAATAGTCTGGGAAGATACGGAATCGCTCGCGAAATCGCATCTTTCGTAGAATTGCAATTTTCAGAACATTAGAGGAATTGCGTACGGCATGCCAAATAAAAATACCCAAGTGTCATGAATAATCTTTTGGATGTGTTGTTGGACTGTTATTATAATTGTTTATTTTTTAATGTTTACATAAACAGGCAATAGATGGTTCTTAAACGGTAATAACGATATTTGTTTACATATTATTATAAAACTATTGTACACGTGTTAAACGTAAAAAGAGCTATAACTGTCCTACAGATGCTGATTTTGTCAGTTGCGAATATCTTCACAATCGGATTGTGAAAATTCTCCAAATATCACAATTGCAGCCCTACTTCAAATATCGCGACATTCTTTAGTTGGTGATGTTTTAAAGGATTGAAGCATGCATATATTTCGATATGTCGTGTTTGTATTGAATCATATCAGTTTTCATTCAGACGTAAGTGAAAACCTCATGCGTTGAAGTCAGTGTTTTAGTTTTTAACGCGATTCGTTGCATCGCGTTTGGACGTTATTCTTGATAGTTTTAATACAAACACTGTGCCTTGTTTAGGTTCGAAGTGCCGAACGTCCAGTTTCAACCCCAAAATATTTGCTTTGACCGTTCCAATATAAAGAAGTGAAACTCCAGAAGCTGCAGCAGTATTGCATTTCTATCATACACACCTTCGTGGTCATTTATTTATGGCAAGGAACCAATTGCCAAAACTGTACAGTATGGCACAAAACGAAACAACATATACACATAGTAGAAGTCAGAGTTGCATTCAGTTGTGTTGGTTTCTTGTGTATTTGTGTTTCTTATCAAATACGTTTGTTTTGTGTCTGATTGTTAGGCAATTAATTCCTTGCCATACATAACGATCATGTTATAATAAGTATTCACTCCTGTCGGTAAGGCTAAAGTTTCGTTGTGTTAAGTAATTTGCTGCAAGTGTCACATGTTTAAATGAATATTTGACTTAAACAAACTTTAATTACATAATTCTGAGAAAACTTGTCGCAGCTAAAATGTATTTATTTGCGAAGATTGTACGAGATCCACTTAGGTATTAAAGAGTTCATAACACAAGCTTCTTTACGAGTGCAGAAGCTGTAAAAAAGAAATGCTATTAATTAATTATGGATTTTATCTTACTTCTCAATCTAAAATTAGCTTTAAATAATCTCGAGCAGAATTTTGAATTGTTTTGAGCACGGATGAAATCAAATGCCTGCCAATGTAACAAACAAACATGTAATTATGATTAATTGATTGTTTTTTTTATAAGTAAGTCGGTGAGTTCGATGATTTTCTATAAATGTTGTTTAAAGCACCTATAACGCTCAAAATCAACGAATATTTCGTAAAATAAAGTTAACACATGAAAAATCAGTGTTCTTTATAGCAATAGCCAAAACAGCCAACACATTGTATTTTTTTTTTTATTTACGCCATTTAATTGACCTCATTTTTTTCTTCCCGGATGTATATGCACATACGTTATTTTGAGCGTATCGGGAAACAACGCAAACCATTTAATGTATTAATAATAACAAAAAGTTTTTTTTCAAACAATACTATTAATCGATGCGTTGTTAATAGAGAAATATAACACTGTACTTGTACTTGAAAACAAAATACAACAAAATTGATCGATGCGCTATCAATATAAAACAACAACAACACAGTTTTTTAGCGTTGCAACTTGTTTAATTCAATGCCTCGTTTGCTACAGGCGTATAAGGTAGGACTGTTTGGACCGAAGATAGTCTGGGTGTTCGTCGGCTGGTTTTCTACGAACTTCTGGTTAGTTCGTGACCCTCTCATTGACTGCACACCGGAACAAATGGCCCAGGCGGTAGAGGGCGCATTTCTCAGTTCAGCTTCCTACTATAATCCTGTAGATGAAATTGGGGTTGGAGAACTGACAGGTAGGGATCCGCATTTTGATGAAGTCTTGTTTACTAATTAATTAATAAATAAAGGCTAAAAACCCAGAGGTATTTTTTTTAATTTCCAATCACATTCAATTACACAAATAGGAGGGTGTTTATTATAAAAAAAGCTTTCGAACGAATTTTCTTGACGAAAAATTAATTAAAATGCAGATGAAATGGCAAGGTCAGACATTTGTATCACTTGCTTGATAAACGTCAAACAAATTACATTAAGAGAACACAGGTGATGTTATTATACAAAATGCAGTCGTGTCCTAAGGTTAATTTATGTACGTACATATGTTTTTTCGAAATAACGAAATTCAAGCTGGAAATCTAATTGAAAGTCTTTATTAGAAAGGCTTAACATTTCATTGATACAAATTAAAACAGTGATAAATCGTTATGGGTTTATTCCATAAAAGCATGGCGTGGCATTTGATTAATAAAGATGATATTGTGGTTGTTACAATGACAGGATAAGGTGTCTTATTTTGTTATCAATGACTGTAGGCAAGCAGCAGATGTTTTAAATTGTGTCATTCGGCAAATATAGCAAGTATATCATTCGAACGATAGCAATATATTGTTTGGATTAGTTGATAGATCCTCAGGTGGCGTGCTAGGTTTATAAATTAATTTTAATACCGGATTGATGCATACAACGTATGAAGAAGCTTCTACTTTAATGCGCATAAACCAGTAGATTAATTTACCAACGATGTGAAACTATAAAGAAAACAAAAGTGGAAAGCCACGTTAAGCTTAATGCCTTGATTTATGCTATATTTTGAAAAACGTCTAAAAACAACGTTGCCTTAAATACGGTTGTGNTTTTTTTTAAAAAGCTAATGCGTGATTGCAGGGCACCCCAAGACAATTGGTGACTTCACGTACAAGGATTCAGACATTGGCGAGATCGTATTTCAATGCATGGGAAACCAGAGTATCATCGGGATGTCTGGCAGAATATCATTTGCCAAAGGTGGTGCGGACCCAGATAAAAGCATCTTGATGCAGCGCATACAAGGTCGCAGTATTTAAGTTTTAAGAGAAAGAGCAGTTTCACGGATATTGGCTGTTTGAAATAAACAGACATAATCCAATTTATGTTTCATTACATGGAATTCGGATTGTCACATATATATATGTTGCTTTGCATTTTTTAATCCTGCCTGTTTTAAAAGTGATGTCAAATTGAATATCCTTCTCCAACCATAACGCCGTAACAGAACTCTTGAAAAATCAATTTTAAACCAGCTGTTAATTGTCTTTACATTTCAAATGACACAGTGTCCAACAATGTTTATGAATTCCATAACATTTTGTCCTGGTCTTACGTTAGAAACGACTAATGTTTTATATGATAAAATAACGGATAGATCTTTAGCTGTTGTTGGCCCGAAGTAGTGGAACAATCCACCAAGCCACTAAAACATCATTTACAATGAGAGCTGCTTTAGATTAAGACTTAAAACTCAGGTGTTCAATCGTTTTCACGGATAACCACTGTGCAGTGTTTGTGAAGCGCAACAGAATGTTTGTTTACTAATTTTTTGCGATATATAAGTGACATGTATTTGTATTTGTAAATTTGGTTCCATGACAACAAATACATGTATTCCTAGTGATAATTAAAACAAAATTGTTATTGTATATATTATGTCCTATGCAATCGGTATATTTAATTCAGACATATCAGTTATTAACATGCATTCTTTCTCGTCACCAATATCGTTAAACCTGTTGTCATATTTTGGGAAATCAATATCTTTTTTAACCTATGCGATTAGGTTATGATGCCGAAATATCGGGCATGTTAAATGCATTCGTCTTGCCACTTTTCAGGTGGAAATCGTATAAATCTAGGGTATTATCGACAGGATAGTTATCCGAAGAGATTCGATTGGATACCCGGTGCCTTACAATGGAAAGGTAGCTCAATTTATACATTCAACTTATGAATGGTCATAAGTTAAATTATAACAGCCATATATCGAGTGGTATGACAATGATTAAAAGCATTTTGTAATTTGCATTTATATAAGTTTGCAAGGTGTTCAGTTGTCTTCTTACCATTTATTAATGTTCAATGGAGGACACAAAGTCGACAAAATCAAACATGAAATCAAAATCCTCAAAACTCTAATGGACCTTGTAACATTGACTTTCCGAAAAGACAATTAATTTCTGAAAAATACGCAAACGGTCTACGCAAACCATTTATTGTTAGCCCTTAATGAATATGCATTGAATGTAGCAAACGATACAACTACATTTGGAGAGAGGCTCTTGTTCAACCACTACTTTCATTAACAGAACACAAACCATAGCAAAGTTATTTTATCTGGTATCACCGCTTTGGAACGGAAAATAAAAGGAATTTGGGTTTTAAAAAAGTTTCAGGGCTAGCCAAACCTCACATAATAAACCCAGAATAAATCACAAACCAAATGCGCGTCTGAAACGATCTCATTTAAATATATCTTTATAGACAGAATATGAACATATGAAAGTTAAGACGTGACACGTTAATCGAATACTACACACATAGGTGCAGTGTTCTCGCGTTACAAGTAGAATAATTGTATTAACACAATTAGGAAAAAAGGTTATTTCGCTATTAGTTGAAGAAAGAAATATGGTCCATCTATAACAAATACTGAGCTATCTTAAGCCGTTTAGTATGATTACAAAGTTAAAAGTAACATATACATGTGCATGCGTCCTTGCACTTTTATGTTTTGTAATTATTGTTGGAGTTATTCTCGACTAAGTGTGAAGTTCGACTTGCCGTTCAATCGCTTTTAAAACCTTAATGCGTTGAGTTGACCGTGCCAATAAAATGACACAATCTTTAATTTATTTTGTGTTTTGTGCTGTGTTGTATGTTTTGTCTTGTATTGTATTGGTCAATTGTCTTACATAAAAGCTAACGTTGTTGAGAATGTTAATATGACTTTATTTCTTGGTATTGTGTCAGCAGTCTCGTTAGCCCCATCAGTTCATGACAAATTCTATTTATTAAAAATATGAAATGTATAGATCTAGAAGGCAAACTTCTGATTCATGTACACATCAAGGTGTTCTTAAAAGTAAGCGAGTTTTGTAGGGGCGCTTTTAAGATGCTGGGCAAGAGCATCACGAAAACACATAAAATATACAACACGACATAAAAACCTTAAGCTGATTGAATCTAGGGTCTTGGGAGGGTCTATATTAGCATAACATGCAATACATGAACGTTCATTAAAACGACAAACAATCCGTCAGTCCGTCCCGCTTCTTTTGCGGAGAATAACTCATATAGTATAAATGGGATGCACATGTAACCCACTGTATCAGAACTTAACAAGGTAATCGAGTGCTTGTCCTGTCGGTTTCACTTACACATATAATCAACATATTATTAGTATTGTTTTATGTATTTTTACAAACCTTCAGACAACAAGATCCCTCGAGATTCAACGTTCGTTACTCGCAAGGAGATTGTCATCCCACCCACCCTGTATATCGCGATAGGTGTGTTGTCTGGTCTTGGAATCCTCATTGCCTTTATGTTCCTGTCTTTCAATATCTACTTCAGGAACAATAGGTAACTAATGTGCTTCAACTATTTCAATAATTTCAATACAGATGTTTTTAACTTCAACATATGTTTCATTTTTTAAGAATTTACGAGTCATGTCCTTATCATTATTTCATTAAACAAAACCAGGACATACCATTCATTTACTCTTGCAATACTAGACAATCGCCAAAGCTTTGTTTTAAATGTATATTTTCTCGTTCATATTTAAATATATCTTCAACTCAATATACGTCTTCTGAATCAAGTTTTTCGTACAAGTTAGATTTATATTTCAGAATCGTGAAACTGTCTTCACCAAACATCAACAATGTGCTTTTACTTGGTTGCGTTTTGTGTTACGTGACAGTTTTCATCCGCCCCACGGAAAATGTTACCAGCGCCACATGTGTGGTATAAATCTCTTACCTCATGTGCTTGACCTTTTATCCACTGTAGTTGGCTCGGAGAGCAGTCTCACGATATTCAATAGTCATAATAATAATACTCCAAACGCAACGCCAAATTGCGACCATTCTGATCTAAAAGCTTTCTATTTGAATCAGTTAATTGATTTTGTCCGCGTATATTTGCTGGACCCTTGTATGAAGGTTAACGCATATTCCCTGCGTATTATCTGATATTTGCAACGTAAAATGTTATGTTTATTAAATAATTCTTGTTATTTACTGTTTTTACATGTGTCTTCTTACTGAGCCGACTGCAGAGGTTACTGGTGACAGCAGTGAACCTACTCTCTGCCAGGGATTTGTTTTCATATCTTGTTTTAGTTTTGTACGAATTTTACAGTTTGCAAACTCCGTCCTTTTATTATAAAAGGGCATGTTAATATATTGGAAAATGAATATTTCAACCAAATATACAAAATTTTAAAATAGATTGAGATTAGATTTTCCACTTCGTAAAATATTTCTTTGTTGTGTTGTATCTGACATGACGTGTTTCTTTCCGTTGTGTATGCTTTATTTTTCTATGATTGACGCGGCGTGTATACTTTTTTTTCAGGCAAGAGTCGTTTGTTTTTGTCTCGCATTCACCATAACGTTCAGTGCGCTTTTCTCCAAAACTTGGCGTGTATACCGCATTTTTACAAACAAAAAACTTCTGAAAAGGGTAAGTTTATGCAACAAAACTGTCATGTGTATTAACCTTAGAGTTCCTTTACATTTTAAACTTTAACCATTAAAAAAACATCGTTGTAATAAGAACATTCTTTAGGTTGGCGTGTTACTGCATATACAGTTAAAGTTAAAAGTTACTGCATTCGTTATAAATCCCAGATTACATTTAAGCAGGACGCCATTTTAGAAAAACAGGGTTTGGAATCAGTTATATTTGGTCTCAAAACGAAGCTCAATATTTGTGTTTACTGTCGTTTAGACAAAAGTAAATGTATATAATACTATTTGCCTTAAACAAAAAAGCAGGTGTATGTAAACGGGTATATACACACTCCGTTTGTTTCATCTTTGTTTGTTGTTGTTGAGCCTGCTTGCAATATGCTCGATCAAGCAGTCACAATGGTCGAGTGTGCGGGCTTTCATTAGTCCATCCGAAATTTACCAGTCTGCATCTTCGCATTTAGAAACTAAAGTCAAAGTCGGATATATGTTGGCATAAATTATATGTTCCTGGCTAGAACTGCGTCAATTTATGCACTTTTAATTTAACACAAGCGTCAAACAGGAGTAGACGGCGTGTCGTGTGTATCGCATGTCTGAACACCTCAAAGGTCAATGTCACATGTACAATTCAGCGGTAAAATTGCCCAGGCTTGTTCGAAAAATATATGTTCAACACTCTTCATGCAATTTTAAAATAGTTTACCGCAATTGATCACCATATTGGGATTGCGTGTCACGTGTTTCCTTAGCTCAAAGGTAAATGTCATACAGAAAGGTTAAATATAAAATTCCAATTTTAAGAACTTGCAAATTTGTTTACAATGTGTAGACAGCCTGACATTTGTAATATATACGTCTCTCTTCCCATGTTTTATGTCACATTTGTAGGTAGTATATCAAAACTAAGCATCTAACAGGACTCTAACCTCATCATGCCATTAAAAAAATTGCCAGATTTTACCTTACCGAGAGTATATGTCAGATGTTATCCCTGTGTTAATTGCGCTATTTAGACCATCAAGGACATTCAACTCCTCGCCATCATTGCTGTAATCGTGATGTTCTTGGCAGCGATTCTTATTGTATGGCAGCTCGTGAGTCCATTTGAGGTGATGCGGTATGAACTGGACGATGAGGTATTTGTAACAACAGAAGCCTCATTCATACACTATTTATTATTTAATTTAATTTTGATAATTATCTTAACCTTACATTTTGTATACTCATATACCAAGAGCAATTTACTTTTTGGTTGTTTATCCATTCTACAACAGAATCAATGGATTGCATGTTATGCTGTTCTGTGATTTATACGGAAATTTAAGTTATATAGCAATTTGTTCTTTGCTGTCAAACACGTTTTTATTGTTAAACTCGTTTTCCCCATTCTCTAATTACTATTTAAGCAACTTGTGTCTTTCTTCTCGCGTCTTTAGAGCAGCCTGTATTTCATTTGATAGAAACACTTGATCGGAAATGACGAGGAAGTACGTTTCTTCGTGCAAAGGTGCGTTTCAACACAATCTACGTACTTTCAATGGACCATCTACATCATTGAAGGAATGATGCTTACGTTCGGTGCTTTTCTTGCATGGGAAACACGTCATGTATGTACTCTTGAATATACTGTTGAATTTATATTTGACATTAAGCTTAATGTTTTTATAACACATATTTTAATGTTTCCATTATTTATTGGACCCTTTGTACTATAAGCTTATAACAATTGTATGCGAAATGGGTTAAGTGTGATGTTATTGATGTGGTGTGGTTTGTCAATGCGTTATTTAACACAGGACTTCACCCTGTTTAAGGTGTATATTTGTATATTTGTATATTTGTATATTTGTTTATTTGTATATGTGTATATTTGTATATGTGTATATTTGTATATTTGTATATTTGTATATTTGTATATTTGTATATTTTTGNAAGGCACTTCGTAATGAAAGCTCTCGAATGAAATATACCTTGCGTTTTTTGGTTTAACTAAACAATAAACAGTTGATTGTACATTCAAACTCACCCTTGAGAATATCATGTTTAGTTAGGATCATGTAAGTGCGAACATAATATTGCAACACGCACAAAAATATTAAATGTGTCAACGTGCAAATACAGTCTCAAATTTAAACGTTTTTCTTGTTCTAATGTAGTTTGATAAGTGAAATGCATGTCATTCGAACTCGTGTTCAGGATATCACGGTATTACCTTCACAATGTTCAACAATAACATACTTTCTGAGCATAATCACTGACGCGTTGAGATGCATTAGAAATATAGGAATTCCCTGCATAGACGCTACATGAGTATTAAACGAAATCGATCCAGTAGGTGTTTTCACGTTCAAAAATACGTAATGGACACACATTGGTATCAATATCGGTTAAAAATGCTTAATGATCGTGTTATGATCTAGCACTCTACGTGGTATGTGCAATTGTTCTACATGTATCCCTTTAATTAATGCGATAAAAAATCCATGTTTAATTTAATGTTGATACTAACCACACTCATTTCCCGTGTTTGAGTTAAAAAGATTAACATGAAAAGACAGCTTGTTGTTTATAATAGAACTTTAATATTTCGAATATACCCTCCTAATGGACAGTCTTATACTTATTATGTGTATTTATACATTAACTATACATGTAGTCAATTATACATTTGCTTAATTGAATGTTATAGGTAACCGACGATTTTGTAGAAAAGGCTACAGCAAATAACATTACACTACTATCCCAAGAGATTTTCATGCATGATCCTTACACCAGAGTGAAAAACTTGAAGGTTTGTAGTATAAGATGATTATTTCAGGATTTTGACTTGTAAGCATACTATCTTTCATAGATATCAAATACTATTAACAGCGGACAATTGGTCTCATTGAATGAAACTAAAGTAAATGCTAATGTTAATGTGGTGATTTGCATTTGCGCAGATGTTTAATGCGTGTTTTACTTTTTATTTTACTTTAATCACGTGTCAACTGTTTAGTCACTTGTTTTGTCATGTGTTTCAGACCCACGATGCCCGCATCATTATGACGGCAATGTACGAAGACAAGGCTCGGTCTGTGCTGTGTGCGGTAAATGTTTTGTTTAACGTTCGAGCATTTGAATGGTTAATACATGTATAATCTTTTATAGCAATTTAAATGTAATGTTGATGATATTATAATTGTTTCATATATAACCGAAATTTGATCCTACGAATAGTCTGGGAAGATACGGAATTGTTCGCGATATCGCATGTTTCGAAGAATTGCAATTTGAAGAAAATTGGAGGAATTGCGTACGGCATGCCAAATAATAATACCCAAGTGTCATGAATAATCTTTTGGATGTGTTGTTGGACTGTTATTATAATTGTTCATTTTTTAATGTTTATATAAACAGGCAAGAGATGGTTCTTAAACGGTAATAACGATATTTGTTTACAGATTATTATAAAACTATTGTACATGTGTTAAACGTGAAAAGAGCTATAACTGTCCTACAGATGCTGATTTTGTCAGTTGCGAATATCTTCACATTCGGATTGTGAAAATTCTCCAAATATCAGAATTGCAGCCCTACTCCAAATATCGCGACATTCTTTAGTTGGTGATGTTTTAAAGGATTGAAGCATGCATATATTTCGTTATGTTGTGTTTGCATTGAATCATATCAGTTTTTGTAACATTGGTATCACATTCGGACGTAAGTGGAAACCTCATGCGTTGAAGTCAGTGTTTTAGTTTTTAACGCGATTCGTTGCATCGCGTTTGGACGTTACTCTTGATAGTTTTTATACAAACACTGTGCCTTGTTTAGGTTCGAAGTGCCGAACGTCCAGTTTCAACCCCAAAATATTTGCTTTGACCGTTCTAATATAAAGAAGTGAAACTCCAGAAGCTGCAGCAGTATTGCATTTCTATCATACACACCTTCGTGGTCCTTATTTATGGCAAGGAATCAATTGCCAAAACGGTACAGCTCGGCACAAAACGAAACAACATATACACATAGTAAAAGCCAGAGTTGTATTCAGTTGTGTTTGTTTCTTGTGTATTTGTGTTTCTTATCAAATACGTTTGTTTTGTGTCTGATTGTTAGGCAATTTATTCCTTGCCATACATAACGATCTTGTTATAATAAGTATTCACTCCTGTCGGTAAGGCTAAAGTTTCGTTGTGTCTAGTAATTTGCTGCAAGTGTCACATGTTTAAACGCATATTTGACTTAAACAAACTTAAAGTACATAATTCTGAGAAAAATTGTCGCAGCTAAAATGTATTTATTTGCGAAGATTGTACGAATTCCACTTAGTTATTAAAGAGTTCATTACACAAGCTTCTATACGAGTGCAGAAGCTGTAAAAAAGAAATGCTATTAATTAATTATGGATGTTATCTTACTTCTCAATCTAAAATAAGCTTTAAATAATCTCGAGCAGAATTGTGATTTGTTTTGGGCACGGATGAAATCAAATGCCTGCCAATGTAACAAACAAACATGTAATTATGATAAATTGAGTTTGTTTTATATAAGTAAGTCGGTGAGTTCGATGATTTTCTATAAATTTGTTTAAAGCACCTATAACGCTCAAAATCAACGAATATTTCGTATAATAAAGTTAATACATGAACAATCAGTGTTCTTTATAGCAATAGCCAAAACAGCCAACACATTGTATTTTTTTTTATTTTCGCCATTTAATTTACCTCATTTTATTTTTCCCGGATGCATATGCACAGACGTTATTTTGAGCGTATCGGTTACTAACGCAAACCATTTAATGTATTCATAATACCAAAAAGTGTTTTTTTTAAACAATACTATTAATCGATTCGTTGTTAATAGAGAAATACAACACTGTACTTGTACTTGAAAACACAATACAACAAAATTAATCGATACGCTATCAATATAAAACAACAACAACACGGTTTTTTAAGCGTTGAAACATGTTTAATTCAATGCCTCGTTTGCTACAGGCGTATAAGGTAGGACTGTTTGGACCGAAGATAGTCTGGGTGTTCGTCGGCTGGTTTTCTACGAACTTCTGGTTAGTTCGTGACCCTCTCATTGACTGCACACCGGAACAAATGGCCCAGGCGGTAGAGGGCGCATTTCTCAGTTCAGCTACCTACTATAATCCTGTAGATGAAATTGGGGTCGGAGAACTGACAGGTAGGGATCCGCATTTTGATGAAGTCTTGTTTACTAATTAATTAATAAATAGTTTACTAATTAATTAATTAATAAAGGCTACAGACCAAGAGGTATTTTTTAAAATTTCCAATCACATTCAATTACACAAATAGGAGGGTGTTTATTATAAAGAAAGCTTGCGAACGAATTTTATTGACGAAAAATTAATAAAATGCGGATGAAATGGCAAGGTCAGACATTTGTATCACTTGCTTGAAAAAACGTCAAACAAAATACATTTAGAGAACACAGGTGATGTTTTTATACAAAATGCAGTCGTGTCCTAAGGTTAATTTATGTACGTACATATGTTTTTTTGAAATAACGAAATTCAAGCTGGAAATCTAATTGAAAGTCTTCATAAAAAGGCTTTACATTTCATTGATACAAATGAAAAAAAAGTGATGAATCGTTATAGGTTGATTCCATAAAAGCATGGCGTGGCATTTGATTTATAAAGATGATATTGTGGTTGTTACAATGACAGGATAAGGTGTCTTATTTAGTTATCAGTGACTGTATGCAAGCAGCAGATGTTTTAAATTGTGTCATGTGGCAAATATAGCAAGTATATCATTCGAACGATAGCAATATATTGTTTAGATTAGTTGATAGATCCTCAGGTGGCGTGCTAGGTTTATAAATTAATTTTAATACCGGATTGATTCATACAACGTATGAAGAAGCTTATACTTTAATGCGCATAAACCGGTAGATTAATTTACTAACGATGTGAAACTATTAAGAAAACAAAGTGGAAAGCCACGTTAAACTTAATGCCTTGATTTATGCTATATTTAGAAAAACGTCTCAAAACAACGTTGCCTTAAATACGGTTGTGATTATTCTATAGCACCAAGTCTATAGTCTTTTGACATAGCAACCATTTTATCCTATTTTGTATGGTTTAACGTGCATGTTTTCTTACTGAAAATTTACAGACACATCGAATAAGTGAAAGTTTTAAAAACATAATCTTAGCACGAACAAGTGTTTGCTAATTAAAACGTTATTTTGTTCAGTACTTACAAGTATAATTTTATGAAACATAAACAACCGTATCCGTTGCCTATTGCTAATGGCGGCCGCTTACGGTTCCACAAGGGGCGTAACCAGCAGCTATGTCAATTAAGGGGTACCGCTTTCGTTTCTGATAATCAACCGACATAAAAATAAGAGTCGGGTTTCTAGATGGTCATCAGTAAAAGGGTCTCATACGTCAAAACATGCTTGCCCATAATCGAGTGTGTCGACATTGTACACTTACGAAAAACTTTATGTTTACCTGTACAGCATCTCAATACCTGAAACGATGGGAGGTTCACCCTGAGCATACACCGGACCTTGATCCCTTCAAGTTCGTGTTAGGCCAGGCCTATGATCATATTTGGATGTCTGCATTGACCCTGGACTGCGCTGACAAAAAGCTCAGAAGTATAGGTATATCTACTTAGATAGTATGGAACGTCTGACGCTTGGCTCCGCTTTTCAAGTTTGACGCTTTGCATGAATGATACTTCGACTCACAACTTGCAACCATATAAATAGCAACACTATCTATACATTATGCTTTCGAATTTTAACATATATTTTATGTAGTTTGTGAATACTAAGAAGTTTGTCCTCTGAACCCGTTATTTGAAAATCTCAAGTACCTGTTTTGTAATTGTTTACAGCACTCTTACGTAGACGGTATTCCACTTTACTTATAAATAAATAAAATGAATATGTACAAGTAATCGTTACATTTCGACTTATGGTTACGTTGAATGGTAGAATAACAACAACGATCTTACTATTTTTGCAAAGTTCTAATAATGATTTTTTTCAAAAAGCTAATGCGTGATTGCAGGGCACCCTAAGACAATTGGTGACTTCACGTACAAGGATTCAGACATTGGCGAGATCGTATTTCAATGCATGGGAAACCAGAGTATCATCGGGATGTCTGGCAGAATATCATTTGCCAAAGGTGGTGCGGACCCAGATAAAAGCATCTTGATGCAGCGCATACAAGGTCGCAGTATTTAAGTTTTAAGAGAAAGAGCAGTTTCACGGATATTGTCTGTTTGAAATAAACAGACATAATCCAATTTATGTTTCATTACATGGAATTCGGATTGTCATATATATGTTGCTTTGCATTTTATAATCCTGCCTGTTTAAAAAGTGATGTCATATGGACTATCCTTCTCCAACCATAACGCCGTAACAGAACTCTTGAATAAATCAATTTTAAACCAGCTGTTAATTGTTTTAACATTTCAAATGACATAGTGTCCAACAATGTTTATGCATTACATAACATTTTGTCATGGTCTTACGTTAGAAACGACTTATGTTTTATATGATAAAATGGCGGATATATCTTTAGCTGTTTTTGGCCCGAAGTGGTGGAACAATCTACCAAGCCACTTTAACATCATTTACAATGAGAGCTGCTTTAGATTAAGACTTTAAACTCATGTGTTCAATCGTTTTCACGGATAACCACTGTGCAGTGTTTGTGAAGCGCAATAGAATATTTGTTTACTAATTTTTGCGATATATAAGTGACATGTATTTGTATTTGTATATTTGGTTCCATGACAACAAATGCATGTATTCCTAGTGATAATTAAAACAAAATTGCTATTGTATATATTATGTCCTATGCAATCGGTATATTTAATTCATGCAAATCAGTTATTAACATGCATTCTTTCTCTTCACCAATATCGTTAAACCTGTTGTCATATTTATGGAAATCAATATCTTCTTAACCGATGCGATTAGGTTCTGATGCCAAAATATCGGGCATGTTTTATGCATTCGTCTTGCCACTTTTCAGGTGGAAATCGTATAAATCTAGGGTTTTATCGACAGGATAGTAATCCGAAGCGATTCGATTGGATACCCGGTGCCTTACAATGGAAAGGTAGCGCAATTTATACATTCAAATTATTAATGCTCATTAGTAAAATTATTACAGCCATATATTGAGTGATATGACAATGTTTAAAAGCATTTTGTAATTTGCATTTATATAAGTAGGCAAGGTGTTAAGTTGTCTTCTTACCATTTATTAATGTTCAATGGGGGACACAAAGTCGACACATTCAAACATGAAATCAAAATCCTCAAAACTCTAATGGACCTTGTAACATTGACTTTTCGAAAAGACAATACATTTCTGAAAAGTACGCAAACGGTCTACGCAAACCATTTATTGTCAGCCCTTAATGAATATGCATTGAATGTAGCAAACGATACAACTACATTTGGAGAGAAGTTCTTGTTCAACCACTACTTTTATTAACATAACACAAACCATAGCACAGTTATTTTATCTGGTATCACCGCTTTGGATCGGAAAATAAAAGGAATTTGGGTTTTAAAAAAGTTTCAGGGCTAGCCAAACCTCACAGAATAAACACAAAATAAATCACAAACCAAATGCGCGTCTGAAACGATCTCATTTAAATATATCTTTATAGACAAAATATGAACATATTAATGTTAAGACGTGACACGTTAATCGAATACTACACACATAGGTGCAGTGTTCTCGCGTTACAAGTAGAATAATTGTATTAACACAATTAGGTAAAAGGTTATTTCGCTATTAGTATAAAAAGAAATATGGTCCATCTATAACAAATACTGAGCTATCTTAAGCCGTTTAGTATGATTACAAAGTTCAAAGTAACATATACATGTTCATGCGTCCTTACACTTTTATGTAGTTATTCTCGACTTAGTGTGAAGTTCGACTTGCCGTTCAATCGCTTTTAAAACCTAATGCGTTGAGTTGACCGTGCCAATAAAATGACACAATCTTTAATTTATTTTGTGTTTTGTGCTGTGTTGTATGTTTTGTCTTGTATTGTATTGGTCAATTGTCTTACATTAAAGCCAACGTTGTTGACAATGTTTATATGACTTTATCTCCTGGTATTGTGACTGCAGTCTCGTTAGCCCCGTCAGTTCATGACAAATTGTATTTATTAAAAATATGAAATGTATACATCTAGAATGTGAACTTCTGATTCATGTACAAATCAAGGTGTTCTTAAAAGTTTGCGAGTTTGTTTAGGGGCGCTTTTAAGATGCTGGGCAAGAGCATCACGAACACACATAAAATATACAACACGACATAAAAACCTTAAGCTGATTGAATGTAGGGTCTTGGCAGGGTCTATATAAGCATAACATGCAATACATGAACGTTCATTATAACGTCAAACAATCCGTCAGTCCGTCCCGCTTCTTTTGCGGAGATTAACTCATACAGCATAAATGGGATGCACATGAAACCCACTGTATCAGAACTAAAC
>VMBQ01006224.1:0-19689 GCA_007657795.1 Dreissena rostriformis | reverse complement strand
TATATATATGAATACGTCCATACACAGGATTGAAAGTATTGTGTTAATCGTTCAATGGATGAAGTAAAATGTTTATCATTCGGCATGATCTTAGCGAGTTTTCTAACGTGTGATTTGTACCTCCCCGCTACGCAGCCGATGGGTATACGCTGGAGTCACCATGGACGCAGTTCCCGTCTGTCTGTCTGACCGTCTGTCCTTAGAGGAGGAAGCAAACTTCAAGCGAATCCCCATATCAACTTTGGATTTCTCTTACAAGCTTAATTACAAACATTTCCAACGAAGCACTTCTACACTTTTCAATTTACACCATTTAAATGTGCATTACGACATCATTATAACAACGACATGCGACGTCATGGGTTAGTCTTAACTACTGTGACAAACCCTAGAAGATTTGATAATTGAACGTCACGTTCATTACGTCTTTAAAAAAATCTTAACGTTGAAAAAGTTTGAAACGAGTTGATATCATATCAGAATATTAGTGTATCATTTTACAGTCCATATCTCTTTATGAATGTTTAATCGTTGGTGTATGTATGTTATAATTGAAAAGTCAACTTAGAGCAATTGACTTCATGGGTGGTCATGAAATACAAAACCATATTAGCAACTAATCTGACGCCGCATAATAAACCTTAGGCTTTATGATAAATGATATCGACGTTGGTACTTTTATGGCAGAAATATAGTAGATACAACTATTTAAAAAATAATGTCATAATCGGCACTAGATTTTACAAATTAACAGACTAAGTATATATAAATCTTTCTAATTTCTTTAATGTGATTTTATACGGCTCCACTTTATAATTGTCAGTACACTTGTAATTTAAATACATTGACATATGAACAACTGTGCCAACGTGGATGCTGCGTTTACGATGTGCAGCAAATGAGATTACCAGTGGTCAGTGTCCAGTGAGATTTTTTCCCGGTCTCATGTGGTCAGGTAGACCTCTCGCGGCCGGTTCGTCACAGTAACCAAGGAGAGAAACACGATTGTAAGTACTCTTGTTTACCATTCATTGTTACTTTAATCATTAAACTGTTCATTTATGCTGCATGGATTGCTATAAATAACTTTTATTAATTAGATATTAAATAATACCTTTTTCTTAAGCTATACTTATTCCTAATTCCTAATCGCTATTCCTTGTGGTCACTTGATTCGTAAACCAAAGTGCAAGCATGTGTTAACATTTCTTAATGTATACATTCCATGCATACCCTCGGAGATTGCCTTCATAATTGTTCTACTTATATGTTCAAGCGAGGATCATATGTGTCACTAAAGGAACACAATTGTGTTTAAATTGCAGATGAAGTGCACTTCATTCTATAGTGCAAGGAACGTTAAAGGTTTTGCATAATTACTACATGCATTGCAAACAGACCTCCATTTAGATATTGAGCGAAGCAATTACTTATCGATATTTGTGGTCACTTGATTAGTATACACAATTTCGGACGTCTGTTAATGTTTGTTGATATATAAATTACTTGCTTAACCTCACTTATTGAGCTCAAAATTCTTCAATACTTATAATTGAACTTAAGAACATCGATGTTTCGGATTGGACCCTCAATTGTATTAAAATGATCAAGTATAGTGTAAATGCATGTGCTGTTATGTTGAAACACGTTCTGTTTGGTCACATCTGTGTGGTTAGAACATAGCGATAGCGAAAACTAGTTATGACAAGATTATGAATGGATTAAGAGTATGTACCCCGCCTCTTTTCAGCTCATGCTTAAGTGCAGCTTATTTGTTGTATTTTGCCATGAAAATATACACACAGTTAAACTTCAGCTGCACCAGTAGGATAGAAACCTTATGGAGACCTTTATGAATGGCAAATAAACCATTTGCCAAACAATGAGACAGAAACATAATGCACTTGACATGACATACATACACGCAACAAATCGAAGTCATTGACTGTTGACATCAATCTATATCAGGAAGAACATCTTAATACTGTAGAACTGAACGATTTCTTAAAAGAAGTGGTTACAAAATATGTTTGCATAGTACAGACATGTACGAGTCTGTTTAAGAAATCGCATCATCCGCCATAAGCATGATATGTAAATGATGACATTCGATTAATTTTATTGAATGGAGTTATATTTCATGTCAAATATAAAGCGTATTAAAACGATGAAAAAGAGATATATTTAAACGTAATATTCTATCAAAATAACGGGTATGTTTTGTTCCATACAGTTGTGATTTTTCTTGATTTGCAATGTGACTTTGAACCACTTCAGATTTTAACAACATTAATTGAAATTATAGTATAGCAGTTACTGTCTAATTCGAATCGTTAATAACAAACGGCAACACACACACACACACATTAATACAACTGGGGTCACCATCTTGGAACGGTCAACGCAATCCATGTTTTAAGCAATCTACATATAGAATTATGCTTATGCATAAAGTGAACTCAGTATGATTAAAGACATTGTTAACTGATTAGCACTTTAAATGTAATTAGATGTTTCTATTCCCTTTGTGGAAATGTTACACATTTCATAGGATTTATGGTAGATTAATAGTCCAATAGCTGACATATGCATGAGTGCTGACCATTTGTCAATGGTCAGCTCGTATAAGTAATTCACACGAGAAATATAAAAAGCGGGCGTCGTTGGTACGAGCACGAATTTATCAGAAATTTCATCTGAACGTTGTCATTTTAAATGTACATAATCAAGACAAATGTGTATACTGAAAAATTATATGTTATATTCACTGCCTCGTGAAATGCACATCTTTAACAGTATTTACATGTAGATACATTAGACTAAATCCTCATTTTTATTATATTTTAGATAAGTATAATGAAGACTTGTTTTTCGACCGCTTTGTTGCTTGCTAACAAATTCCGTACTGCTAGGTATCAATAAACGTATAATAAAACATGTATACGTTTATATTTTTCGTTTGATGTCTATAATTTGTTTGTTTTTTACTTCAGATACATACGTGTACTTGACATTATTCATGTTAAGATGAGCTGTGGTCCCGAAGGTAAAAAGTTCAGCACTCTCTTAATAACCGAAAATTAATTAGTTGTGAAGGTTTTTGTCATGTGGTTCACTTATCATTTCAATAAAATACTTTATGCGTTTGAAGAAAGCTTTGTTAAACAAATAACAGAACAGGAAAGTTTAATATGCTGCGTAATGGAAACGGGTACTCTTGACACGTCAGTCTTGATGAAAAAAAGTGCTTGACCTATTGAATATATCTTACATAACAAATTCTGACGCGCTGAATGTAATAGTATACATGTGTGTGTTTTTTTTTTTGCGGTACAGGATGGTACTGAAACACAAATTATAGTTCACAATAAGGAATACAAATAAACTCGTAAAATCGTATTTGGGTATTTGTTTCCCGATACAGAAATGCATAGTTAGGATATGTCGATATATTATTCAATGTGTTTCGGTATTCGATATTATAATTTACAAAAGCAGAGAGTTTTATACTAATTTTAAACTTAAGTATACACTTACTTATAATATATTAAAAACAGACGCCTTATATGTGAATACAGTACATTGAAGGATTTTTATAAGAAATGGTAGATCTTTCCTGGGCAATCGGATTATTTGTTTTTCCTTCCATTTTATTTATTTCAAAAAAGACATTGTATATTCAATTATATTCAATACATATCGTTTGACTGTTAATATCAATATAGTCATTTTTAAACATTAAATGTGTACGTTATTTAAACACAATGTTGCCACACAGCGCTCGAACAGGTCGATTTGATTGTTTTATAGTAAAGATGAGAGTTTGGGATGTTTTCTCAGAGATCAAAGGTTGATATTGATTTTTATGAACGTTGTTCACACGGAATCTTGAAAGTAAAAAACAACACTACTGACTAGCTCCAATTATTACAATGCAATAAATGAACAAAGGCTATAATAGGTCTATTTTATCAAAATTCTCAAGATATATGACAGTCGTATACCAATTTATGTCAAACGAGCCTAATTGAAAAACAATTAGAACGAAATTTATGTGAACGGAACCCTTTAGTGTTTTACTTGCTTTAAATCTTAATATCGGTAAACCTTTTTTTTTTTAAGTTAGTCTTTGCTTGTATGTTAAATACTCATAATAAAGGCAGTATTTTGATGCAATAACGCAAATAAAACCTAAATAACTATCATCTATGTTTTTGTATTTTACCTTTGTTTGCCAATGTTTTCACAAGTTGTGTTCATACCGTTGTCTGGTTCATTAAAATGTAAAATATGACCGATATGATGTTTATCGTAATAATGATCGTAAACTAATACAGGGTTACTCTACACGTTTATAACAGACAATTTCATACAATAGCTTGTCAAAGTATCATAACATGCACAAAGCCATGAATTCAGAACAGAAATATTAAATGAAATATTTTCAACATTATTTTCGATAACATACACAAATATAAATACTATCAATTTGACACAAGGAGACATACATTTTTTTTTGCATAAACGCATGTCTGATAAAAAAAAGAACAATAATTGATTCAACTGTAATTCAGCTAAATAAAATTTCACTCACTACATTCGAAATTAGTGAATACTTCTGAACAAATTATATGTCGCCTAGTGCGTGCAAAGCGCAATGCAATTAACACGTTATTATCTTTTCAATACTGAATAAATGACACCTCCCCTACATGCCCAATCGTAACAATGATGTGAACGTTTAAAAGTAATTGACCCATTTTACCTCAAGTGCAATCAATAAACAAGATAACAAAACATACACCAAAGGAAATGCGGCCACTACTACGGTTAATTATGTCATCAAGGTGAAATATGCGATCAAGTTCTCTTAAGAAAACTTTTTAAATGTTAAGAATCAAAATCCAACTATTCTGATTACAAAGTTAGTCTGACGGAAAATAATTATATCAAATTTCTTCTGAATGTTTATACTTACTGATGCACTGCTTGCAGTCTCGTATGTTGGTATCTTTACCTCGACTAGCTCAACTACATTTAATAATTCAAAAACACACATTAAGCAATAATAACTTTGTCTTAAAGAATCAATAAAAAGTTAAGAAATTAAATGCATAGCATTTATATTGTAAAAAACGTGTTGTTTTTAAGCTTTTAGGTATACAAATCCCTAATTACAATAAATCGCTCTCATTTACTAACCTAAAACAGAATCCGCCCATTAATTACTTCGCAATTGGATGATGGTAAGTTATGTTGTTAATGAAGCATATCAATTGCAACCATGCTTCGTGATCAAATTTCGCTATTCGTTGTCTTCGTTATCGATTGCTTTAAGGTAGATCGTTCTCGTTTTAGGATGTTATTACCTAACAAAATCATTGAAAGTAATGAAAAATACATTCATTTAGCGATTCATTAATGCAAATAATTCACCAATAAAAAGTAATGTTCACATATTTTGCATTAAGCAATATAATGCAGCCTATAAAATATCTGTCTTGCAATTTGAGCCGACTGGACCCCACTTAGCTGAGGGTAAATTTACCATTAAACTTATTCACGCGGACATTAATTCGTGTGTGAACACAAGAACATATCTATTTTGGCAGAAATTTAATGTTTTCATACACACGCACAAAGTTAGTATTTAAAGAAACGTGTTTATTATACCAGCATGTTATGGAAATAAAGATTTTAGATTTATTACGAAATCCGGAAACATACCATACTGTATGAGATTGAACGGAAAAGTGAATATTTCAGTGAAATAAATTACAACGATGGTCAATCTTGACCCCTTGAAACGGTTTCGTTACCAGATTTTTACATATGATAAACGCCAATGACTGTGAAAAATGTATATTTGCTGCTATTTTTGCTTATAAATACACTGCAGATAGTCATTTCAAATAAATGTACTAATTGTACGACTAATCATAAACGGTCCATATTGAATTCTAATCAACGAAATGATAATTGTTTATGAGGAATCATACTACCTTTAAACAGTTTTCAAATAATCATTATTCCTTTTCTTTCAGAAAATTAATATATTCCTCCGAATGATACCTGTTAGTAAAATGATAAAATTTTATCTTTCCATACACAAATATTGTTGAATAATTTATCAGATATATTATATTCTCTTTATATTCTCTATATAAGTAAGCAAATTGATTTTGTTAATTACATCGCTGTCAAACCTTCACTCAGGTTTCATCGTTTTGTACGACAAAGTTACTTAAGTGTGTCCCTTGTTATACTATGAAAATGTTCCAAGACACTACTTTACTAATATGATTATCATCGGCATCATCGATTCATCATCATCATTGTAAAATTGTGTACGTCTGTTATTTCAATTAATCTGTCTAAACGCAGGATTTTGTTTTAGTTTTATCGTTCGCTTAATGACCAATCCGTAACACCGATGATCATCGGTTGAAATATTAGTAGGATGATTATGGACACAATCTTGAAGGAATTTATACATTTAGAAATGTTACCAAACACTCGCAATTTGCTTTAGGAATCAAGTTACCATAAATAATAGCGATTAGGAAACGTGCGACTTAATATCAGAAGTACTTATGACAATCCATGTAGTATTAATATACAGTTAAACGATCATAGTACAATACATGCTTAAGTGTAATAATCACTGATCAACGACAAAGCCGGGTAGTGGTCCAGAGGACCTTATGAGGTTAAAGTATCTCACTGTATTCTAAACGCCCCATACTGATCACTTAATCTGCTGAACATCCTACATGATGAGATGACATTGACCCAGACGAACGAGAGGTGGGATCGTGACATAGCAATTTTAATCACGAAACTTCATCGCACAAGGGTATCAGAGTATGTATTTATGTTCAGCCATACTAAATAAACGGTCTTAAATAAGTTAAATTGTGGTCCCTGAAGTGTCGCAATATACTTCGACTACAGTTGATTACTTTATTTTAAAAACAGTTGCAGGAATAAAACGAGATTGCGGGCAATTCCAGTTTATTCACACTACACATATACTTGTTAATACATTCTGTGCTTGACTGATGATTTTTACTGTGCTGTTACTGAATGTAGGTGCGATTTTTGGAAACCCCGACTACCCAGTATGGGGACCAACAGCTAAACCCACATGCAGCGAGTGCTACTAAATCAAGTCCGCTTTGGTTTGAAGCGAATGTAGCAAGTACGATTCTAGCTGGATAGCCGCGCGATACTAAAATCTTTTCTGATAAAGTGATCGAAAACTGGCAGGTTTGAACGTTTTCAGCATCAAGTAATTGTTTAATGAGAAACTAAGAAAATGGCAGAATAAAAGGTACATTCTGTTTCACAATTAAACTGATATTTGCTGGTACATAGATTTTCAACAACAAAAATGTTGTGTTGTTTTGATATTAGCTACACGCAATCACTGATATGAGCATCAAACGTGTCAATTATGTTATTAAAGACATATTTTACATTTATGTTTTTTAAGCAAAAACTTTATGTAGCAGTATAATATGAAATAGGATGAACTAAAATAATTTGTGAGCGAATTATACTTATTTAAACGTGACCCACTAGCAACGGGTTATTCAATATCAAACTAACTTAATAGATTGTGATATTGTCATCAACAAAACAATTACAAATGATGCTGTTGTAACGTATGTACTTCTGATTTATAAGTACCACCCAGACCACGTTGCCAAGAGAATAACCTGTTCAATACATCAGACTGTATCAGACTATTAGCCCTCGACATCGTTTGTCATAAAACCATATGTGATGTTAGATCTGTATCTAATGCGGTGTAGCATTTCGTGACCACTCATGAAGGCAATTACTCTAGATTTACGTTCCAGTTATAACACGTGTACATTAAACCAACACATAAACAGATACATAAGCCTTAAATTATATACACCAATCATGATTAAACTCGCACATACAACGAAAGTATGGGCCTAAACAATAACATCTAATACTGATAAGATATCCATTCGTTTTACGCGTTAAATATTGCAAGTGAAAACTTCTTAAAACCATTCTTTCTCAATAATGAAATTATGCAATATAAGAATGCTTATTTGTTCCGTATTGTTTTAACCAAATTACGTTTCTTTATGACAGTTGCATGTCTCAAAACCAGAACCAATATATAGATATTTCTATCTTATCAATCAAAAACAAATTATTGTAAATATGGAATAGTTTTTCCATGATTTACACATATTGTCGTGTGCTAATCGGTCAAAAGGCTTTACAGATAATATGAAATAAACAAGTAACAATCTCCGGCTTTTAAATCGTTACCCGAAAATTGTCAACAAGAACAAGTATTCATATATATTTATTTGAATAAATAACTAGTTATCTTATGATATAAATTGTTTATACAAGACTTTTAAAATTAACTTACATTCAAAGATGTAACAAATAAATGTAACCAATAATTAATATCTTTAATTCTTTCACAAACTAGTTTTTCTTGTATAATTGCTAACCCAAACATATGTAAACTGTGGAAGAAAGTATGTGTTATTTATGTTCTTCATTTCTGCTGAAAATGAAATTTATTACTATAATAGGTATATCAAGTTAAAAATATATATATCACAGTTCTGTTAATGTGTCTTAATAACTTGAAACTGAAGAAAGTGTTCGTACTTGTCGGATTAATAGGTCAAGATATCTTATTATTATTTAATCTTTTAACACATATCAAAATTACAAGAACACGTGCCGTTTACACCACGGTGTCAACCTCTAAAAATGTGTGTATTTCACGTTCCTTTTTTAAATGTCTTTGAAGAATTATCATATGTCCGTACCACTTATCTCGAAAGCGATGTGAAACATGGACCTATAATCTGACCTTTTGAAACTTGAACTTATTGCTATGCATCTATGATATGGAGTTTCTTTTATCCTTTACATATTGTTCTGTATAAACATGTGTACGTTGCATCTAGTCTTGGTTCAAATTTCATTTATGAAATGTTAACAATGTAAAACTATAAGTGTTCGTATTTATCGAGTGTCACATTGTATAGAACTCTATCATCTGCAGTGGTTTCAATAACATTATGTATTATTTTTGTTTCATAAAATATTTATTACACAATGCAGAAAGTAGAAATGATAACGTATTTTTAAAACCGTGTTTATTATGAGCGAATCCTGTTTTTATTTTATAGCCTACATTCTGCGATGAGACGATGTTACTCATTGTACAATACAAAGAAGTAATTAAGGCTAGTAAAATATAATACATATGTCATACATTTACGTCTTTTTGATTTACATAATCCAGGTCCACATATAAAGTCGCTATCTGTTTAATATAAGACCTCGTAAATCAGCAAGGTCCACATATAAAGTCACTATCTGTTTAATATGAGACGTCGTAAATCATAGCTGGAAAGAAATGGTAGCCCCACGTAGTGAGTTTTTGCTGATATAGACCACCAGTATGGATGTAATGCATCACAATCACTTACATTATTATTATAGTTACAATTGGCGCCGATTGTAAAACGATAAATCACAAACTCCAAAATAATCGCATCGGTAAACAATATGAGGGAGCAGTGGTCTAATGGTAGGACGCTGGCTTAGGGATCGAGTGGTCCCGGGGTACCTGTGAGGCAAATTAGCCGTGCCGTGGCTGCATACTGCGCCAAGTTTACGGACGACTTTTGACCCAGTGAACAGGGAAAAAATGTAAAGAGCCTTTGAACGCACATCTCGAGAGAAAAGGGCGCTATATAAATGTGGTATACAAAAAATACAATACTCATTTGTCTGCAGTTTGAATTGCAATACTTATTTGAAGACATATTTACAATTGAAGCAACCTGAAAGCATGAACTAATATTCTCACTATCGGTATCGACATAAGTACATCAACTTAACATTTTTGTTTATCAATTTTAATTACGTAATTGTATAACAATCCGATGTCATACTTTTTCCTGTTTATCTGTGTTGATTGGCTGTGTCCTATATGTTCATGTTGGATTATTCACTAAGTTAATTGCTACAGAAAGTTTTATAAACCACAAATACATTTCCAGCATTGCGTGATATATCTGATGGTTTAACATATATACATGCACATGCATATTCTCTGCTTACATATACACATTTAGTTCGAGGAACTTCATAATCATTGGACTGGGAAGTTCTACTAGTGTCAATAACCATATCTTAATATACTTCTTAGAATAGTCATACACCAGTTGTTGCGACACAAATGCGTAGTTGGAAAAGAAACAGCATCGTGCAATGAATATTATTTTTCATTAACATATGTGCGTTGCATATGTTTAGTTGCATACCCGGCTGTAATGTCGTACACTGACCAAAGCGATCAAGAAAGGCCGTTGAACTACGTCATTAGTTTGACTTGCCTCTTGAATAGTTAAAACAGGCTTATCAAAACGCCGTATAGAAACATTGTTCAATGTGTCAAACTGATTGACAACGGGCTGGATAAGTTCAATTACCAGGTACTACGTGTATGCAATTTTCTCCAGTTTGTTATAAAGTTGATTAGGTTAAAACGCTACACCAGTTATTATCTATCTTTATTACTCTTTTAGGTACACTGGAACAGTTGATATACCACAGGTGAGAACAACTGGTTATGGCACTAACTCCTTCCGCTTCTATGCTGCCAAACTATGGAATAAGCTGCCTCAACACTTTAGGGAAGAAAGCTATTTCAATCAGTTTAAAAGCCTGATAAGCTCATGGAGTGGAGAGAGTTGTGCCTGTACTTTTTTGTTCAGACCATGCCTAGTTACATTTCATACACCCTGTTTATATGTTCAGTATCTGAGTTGTTCTGCCTTGCTTATGTACATGTATACATCCTATGTTAATCTGCTAGATTATTTCATTCTCCCTTGTTTGTTTAATGCTTTGTCTTTTATTTTGCCTTTTATTCTTATTTGTATGCAGGGGCTGGGCCCCCGCTCCCTCTTGTAGGAGTACCCACTCCCTTTCATAACATTTATTTGGATCAGGGACGCTCAAAACCCCCAGCTCTGAAAAGATCTTGTCAGATGTGGGGGCGGAAAGCGCCCCGGGGGGTTTCTATGATGCCCGGTGAGGTGCTCTGATTGACTTCAGGATCCCAAGAGCGGGGGCTCTGCCTCTGTTGTTCGTGTATGCTATTGAGGATATGTACACACACTAATATTATATCTAAGGTGAGTCTGTGTATATACACTTTGTATTTCTGTATGTGCTTTGTGAGGTAGTTGCTGATCAGTTCCTCGCAGATCTGATCTGAGGGGATAGTAGTTTTTAGCTCGACTATTGTATATGAAATATATATAGTGGAGCTATCCTACTCACCCCGGCGTCGGCGTGGGCGTGAGTGTTAGCCGAGCGTTGGAATGTTAAAGTTTGCGTACCACCTTAAATATATTTTTATGTCCCTCGACATATTGCTTTTATATTTTGCATACTTCTTTACCAACATGACCCCAATCTATAAACAATAGCAGACAACTGTATCAAGCATTTTGTAAGAATTATGGCCCCTTTTCCACTTATAAAATGCATATTATTGATAAATCTATATGTTAAAATTTGGGTACCATCTCAAAAATATTTTTATGTCCCTTGTATTTACTGAATATATAATATATTCGCTTATACATGGTTTCGCTTCTAAACCTTTTATATAAAATATCTTACCTTTGATAACAACTGCTCTGGATTTCTGCTGTACAGTGAATGTTTATGCTCTCTGAATTTCTTATCATTTATTGCATTAATCGGCCTGCATAGGTTTTCTTTTTCGAGAATTGAGATTTCAAGTAACAAGATTATTATAACTAGCTGAAACAGATATGAACAAAAACCGAATAGAAAATGGAACGATAAGTCAAGGAATGTAAATAGAAGGTATATGAATAAACTATGGCGTCACTATATAGCATGCGATTTAGAGATAGCTAACTATGTTATCATGTAATATACAGATGTTGAGACATTGGCATGTCGCGGCGGATTTCTTTGTTCAGATGAAACACCATTATGCGACATATGTTCTGTGGTTATTTTGTATTGAACGACAGGTTCATTTTTATGTCAGCAAAGTCCAATGCTGAGTTGTAAAGGTTATTTGTATGTTTTATTTCAGAACCGTGCTTTCGGATATTGAGAATATATAATTTGAGAAACGGATTTCGTTTACAACAAATGGAGAATTGACATTTTATTATCTTATCATATTAAATACTTTATTGTAGCGAATATTTTCAGAATATTAAAACAATCCAATATCAAGGTTAAATGTTAAACTTCATTACGTAAGTATTTGTGTACGTGAAACCTCTGACACATACACATGTGTAATCATTTTTAAAGTAATGGTAAATATTTAATCCCGAAACTATTAATGGCATTATATATTTACCATTACTGACATACTAATAAAAGTAACTGGTTTAGCGACATCAAAACATATTAATTGATCAATTATAAACAACTATTTTTCAAACCAGAATTATAATTCATATTCTGCAGACAGTAGTGTTTGCGTAATACTTTGAATCGTATATCAATATTTTGGTTGAAGATTTGTTTCATATTGTTCGAACAGGCTGTCCAGAATTGAGTTTCCTTAAACTTAAGGATAATGTTTATAATTATATCATAAAACATCGACCGATAAGCTTCTGTCTTTATTTGCAATTACCTTTCTTAATTTGGTTACTAAGCCACAAGCGTATGGCATCACCATGCGAACGATTGTTAGTGGCAATTGCAGAGTTTACTATTAGGAAAACATTAATGTCAACAAGGAAATGTATAACAGGAATTGTAGATAATATATTTAAGTTAAAGTATGAACGTTGCTAAAACTGTTTGCTTTCGACACTTAAAAAAAAGACCCCCCCCCCCCCAAGGATATTAAGTGCTCTGATCAGGAAGTGTTCACAAGAACAACTGCCCCAAGCAGCCATGTTTTTAAACCAACCACGATCGCTTTCGAACTTAGACCTGATATATACACTTAAACATGTGATTTCTAGAGCATTCAAATGGTTTTACTATAGCCAGGAAAACTGCCTCGCCGAATTGCGGCCATGATTTTCAACGGACAGCATCATATCTCACTCTTCGAAAAACATATAATACATATTCAGAACAAGTTTACTGATGATCGCGCAAAACAAATATAATTTCCAGATTGTTAACAAGCCTTTTCTTAAATTTGACGTAGTGACCTAGCTTTAGACCTAACATGATTCAGTTTCGATATCAAGCTATCATTGGGACACATGTTGTGATCAAATTTCGTACATTTCGTGTGCAACAAACGTCCCCTCTAGAGTGTTTACAAGCTTTATATACAATTTGACCTAGTGCCATGGTTTTGGTCCCACGTCCGTTTTGACCCCACACCGTGATATAATTAAGGTAAAGTATTTGAACGAGGAACATTATGTAATAAATGAGACCTCAAGAGTGATCACAAGATTTTTCTTAAATTTGACCTGGACACATAGTAATCGACCCCACTTGACTAAGTTGCAAATTCGGCCGAGATATCTTTCGGACAAAATTGTATTAAGACTGTGCATTGTATGTGGCCAGTAGAGTGTCCAGAAGCGTTTATAACTTGACATAAAGACCAAGTTTTTGACGCAACGCGGCCCAGTTCAGAGGTAAGCCAAATTATGATGGGCACACATCTTCTTACCAATTTTTAAGAAGATTAGGCAATAAACGTTTCTTCTAAGTGATCACAAGTTTTTTTTCTAAAATTCGACCTTATAATATTTATTTTTTATTCCACGTTACCCAATTTCGATATCGTTGAAGATATCTTTAGAATAAAGTTTCTGAATAACTTTCATGAAAATTAGGCGATAAATGTAGCCTCTAGGGTGTTCACATGGCAATGGTGACGATGCATGACGGACAACGAACGACGGACAAAAGGCGATAACAAAAACTCACCATGGGCACTTTCTGCTAGGTGAGCTTATAAAAAGGACAAAAGTCAGGTTTAGCACTAGCAAATATTTATTCAAAGCTAAAAAACTAAATCAATTGTACTTTATATTCCGGATGTTAGTTTGGTGCTTGTTAAATAAAATCATACGGTAAAGGCTATATTACATTTAATTGTTGCAATAAAAACTGATTATTATTATTAAACTCTTCAATAATGATTGCGTATTTTCATAATGATTTTACTACAATTTTAATTGGCGCCTTTTATGTACGCATTGATAGTTTACATTGTCACGACTCATTCCTAGAAGCATCTTAATTAATCGAATCGTTGTTAAAAAGAAATCTATTAACAAGGTGAACAACACGTCCCTAGTGGTACAAATCAGTCCAGGGGGCATGCTTAATAAATAAAAAAAACGATATAAAACGCTTATTATAATATTTCGAATGAAAACACATAAAATAACTTTTTTATTGATGCAGTCGATGTTTATGAACACAGATATAGGAGATGTTGAGTAGATTGCCAGTCTTAAATGGATTTTTTCAATGTATTTATGAAGGAATATCAGTTTGAAATGTATTAAATGTTCATATTCCCTTGTGTGTGGTACTTGAGCATCTCTGATTACATGTTACACTTTCCCTTTAAATAGATTATGCAATTTGACACACATTTTCACTAACAAAACATATATACAACATTTAAAAGTCGCGGAGTAAACGATGCATTTTTTTTTAAAATGCATTGATTGTTTTGTAATAATTCCATATTTAATTCCTGTTAAATTTCGTGCTAACTAATAATTGGTATCATGGGTGTAAATATTTCCTTTAAGTAAAGGTTAATCTATTCCTACTGATCGTTCCAGTGACGATTGCAAATGGTCATCTCATTTTATCAGTTTGCATGAGAAATATGAGAAAGGCGAGTTGCTTGTTCGAAATTATAGATGATTGCATTTGAGCGATGTCATTTAAAAAGCTTTATATAGACTACTAAATTTAACCTATCAGTCATGCATATACTACTATTCTAAATTGCATATTGCAACGCACAACTTGAACCGCGTCGTTATATGTTGTTGTTTGTATTTCTCTGAGTAATGCATTATTGTTTGAGGTATATTTCTCGAACAGATTGGGATCTGCTTTGTGTATTAACTCTATATTCTGTCAGTTTCACACAAGATGTTGTTTTGTCTATGTAACTTAAAATACATACAATACAGAATTAAGCCAATATCCATCTTGGCTTTGGCACATTATTTGTTTCACCTGATTAAAACGTTCGTATCTCTCGTGCAGTGCTGTGGACACACTCAACGAATAATAATGATTGTTATAATGGTTGTAACTAAACATTTAGATGTAAACAGCTGCCGTTTAATTTATATGTACTGCTTAATAAATTAAACGAATTGGACCACGAAAGGATTCCACACTTAGCAATTAGTGAATTAATGATGAACAAACACATAAATGACAGCGTCAATACGTTTAATGGAAAAAGAACCCCCAGTTAAGTGGGATGTCGAGACGGCTCTAATTGCAAGACACGCGTGTAACATAACAATTGTGAAATGTAGACATGACCTTCTTTTAATTGAACATATATTTTATCTAAATTAATTAATCTATTTTATATATACATGATATATACTGTTGAAAACATAGGTAATGATAACCTTCCTGTAATTGGGTATTTCTTTTAATTTTAAAATGTCATAATACTTTAAAGTTTTACTGCTTTCAATGAATGTTGAGGTAATACTACTCACATATGAGTACGATATACCTACGAGTAATCAATACGACAAACGTTTGTTTATCTCTTAAATATATACAATCAATATAAATTCCATACGCCTCAGTGACAATTGAATTATTACTTTCTTTCAACTAAGTAGTAATTTATGGGCGTGTTTTAGTAAATGCGAGTGAATGATTGTAATTTATGTTCACTTCTTGACTTCTTCTTGATTGTGTCTGACATATTGTTGAATGTTTGTGATCAATAACAATAAAGTGTCCTGATTTTAAGGTTTAGTTGGATCCATCACATTATGTGGAGATCTTCAATAAATGTAGTTGCATATTTCTGATTATCGTTTATTTCGTAACGGAATGATAAGTCGAGATAATTTAATATGTTAATAGTAAAATAAATATTTCGATTACACCTCTCTATTTGTGCGAATAGTATCAACGTTAAACTGTGATACTATTTAATAAGTGGGACTCGTAAAACATTTAACTGTTTAATAACAGGCTTGTCCTGTTGTTTATGGTCCTATTCTTATGAAACTAGTTACTATCTTCCATACAAACATACACTTTTAAGAGCCTACATGTTGACATAGAACTTCAATATCTCATTAGAAAAATGAATAAAATTACCACTTAGAATAACTCGATGAAATATAGGTGGGATGTATTAAAGAGCTTTTAACCGAAAAGACGTGACTGAAAACAACGGATAAGTAAGTACACAAATCAATAATTAAAGAAGCTGTAATAACTTGTTTAATCAATCGTGCGGTTCGACTTTGAGACGATCTTTAAGTTCAGCTAATTTTATTTGAATTGAACAACTTCAATCTCTCCTGTGATCACTAAATCACAAATTTTTACCTTGATGACATAATTACCCATTTTAGTTTCTGTATAGCCTTTGATGTCTGTTATTAGAGGGAATTAAATTTGTGTTTATTGATTGTTGGCAATATGGGTTGAACACTTAAAGGCGTACACAAATGCAAGCGGTTGGTGTTAAGCAATGGCGGTATACGTTTTTCAGTATTCAATGATGGTGTCATGATAACAATGCTTAATTGCAACGCAATCTACATGCACTGAATGTAATACAGTTTCTAACGAATATCGAATGTATTGGAGGATATTTTATTTTACTAGGTTTGATTATAATCTAGTGAATTTTTTCAAATGTTAATGTCGAGTGGAATTGTTTATGTATGTGGACTATGTTTGTAATGACAAAATAATAATATTGACATGTTTCTTTTCTGAATCTATAAATGTGTGCCTATTTGGGCACTATCAAGTATTTATACGCACTTAATGTGAGAAACATTAAATTGATCATATTTAACATCATTAGCTAATACAGTATTCATAAAACTTTGCGTGAATATGCCATATGATACAAATTTGTATTGAGTTGTTATTGTCAAGAAAATATAGCATACGCGAACACACACAGCCGCATAGTGTCTTGCGTTTTAAGTCACACTTATTCATATTTAAGCTGTTCGTCTTTGATGCTGATGAGCTCCCTCGATTATCTACGCCTTCTGTGTGAGCAAGCACGGAATTCAATAGGTCTTTTAAATATAGCACACATAAACATGCGCGTTACATTGTTCACTCACCATCTTAACGTTGATGTTCGTGGGAACTAAAACGAACTAAGTGTATGCATTTGAAAGAATATTTGGAGATCGATCGTTGAGAAAATTGCATTTACCAATACAAGGTCGAACGCATGTTAAAATACTTATTATTTATTCGTTTTTTACGAGCACTCATATGATGACGCTCGATAAACACTGTGTGTAACATTCGTTATAAATTTAAGGAGAATTGTCATTTATCGGGTTTGTGTAATACTACGGATTAAACAAAGGCACATAGACAGTCCTACCAATAGTTGTTGAACATAAACGATGTGTAACCATGTTGCGAACGCAGCAGATTGATGTCGAATTAGTAACAAAACGTACAACAGTAGGCGACAGGTTTAAGACATTATTAAGCTGTTTGCAAGTCAAATGGTACACTGTTAAGAGGGTAATTACGTCTCAGTTCATAAGTATCACTACATACACACATGCAAACAATTACAATATTTACGTATGTCCCCAAAAATAACAAACTTTGTACTGCAATTATTTAGATCAGTAGTACACAAACGACACAACGACGAATTGAAATTAACCATTATATATCATCGTCATGTGTTTTCAAAAGAAACAAATTCAAGATATTGAGTGTTTGTATGCTAATATTGGTCTACGAATTTTCCTGAACAAAAAAAAATCCCACACTTGCTCCTCTCCACCCATACATAAATGGGTACCTGTGAGGGAAATCAGCTAATGTGTTGTGGCTTCATACTGCGCAGAATGTAAACGGGCGACTTATATCCCAGTGATCTGGGGGAGGGGAAATGTCAAAGTCGATTGAGATGAGTCTTGTATCATTATCAGACTATAAGCACGTGCATTAACCATTTACCATTTACGAATTAATGGTCGTCAGTAATATAAAGTTGTCTATTCGAAGACATTGGTAACAGTTCACATTCCGTTGCAAACCCAAGCCATTTGGCCTCTATTTACATAAACGTATGCACACGGTTTTATCGATAATTTAAGAATGTATAGTAACGGTGTATTGTGTCATTACAAATTTAATGATTATGATAAACATGTATTTCTTGCGCGTTTAACTTGGTATCACTCATTTATGAGAATGTGAAAAGAAACCTTCTGAGGAGTTTGTACATTTCCAAAGCTGTAATGGAAGAAGAAATGTTCGTTATAATGTTTCCTCACGATTACGACTTTTTGCATTTCACGTTAACGCTGCGTTCTTATCGGATAATCAGCCAACATGACATATTTTCATATAAAGACGAACCCACCACATGTGTTAATCAACTCTTTAGTATTCATGAAGATACTCTTGTTTCATTTACTAGTTGTAAAATGGTTGGGTTCAATATCTAAATTATGTCACTATTTAGTGTAAAAATATATGAATATATCGCTTATAAGTAGTATAAATAAAATATTAACAAATATATTACATAAATAGCTGACTAGTTGGTTCGAAGAAAATGATATAATTATTAAATCTCAAGCTGGTTTTCTTAGCAAATATTCTACGGTGGACACTAAATAAAATATTTAACCTGCAGGCTAATATTAAAAAATACTTGTGTAAAAAAGGGGGATTATGTTCTTTATTGACTTCTTTAAAGCATTTGATTCGTGTGTTTATGACAATTTATGGCGTTGTTTGATCAGGAAAGGTATCAAAGATGACAGCAAGTTTTTAATATATTTAAATCTTTGTATAGCAACTGAAGGTCGTGTGTTAAAGTAAAAGATGGTTTAACCAGATTCTTTAATTGCTCGATAGGAACGCAACAGGCCTGTGTCAGCTCGCCTCTGATTTTTTCACTGTTTATCAATGATCTAGCAGACTTTTTGAACTGAAGAGCGAAAATGGCGTCTTTATTAACAATTATACTGATGACATATATGCCTTCCTATTTGCTGACAATATAGCCAGCACGACCGATACGAAACAAAACTTACAAAGACAAATAAACTGTATTGAACAATTCTGCCCCCATTACATGACAATAAACGCAGCATTGATACATTTTCAAAGACGTTACATGTGTTGATATGCATTTCTAATTACCTACTGAACATTAATATGCAATACAGGCCGTGACCCTTGCCTGACATCAAATACCGGAGTGCATCGTGTAACAGGCTATGGCGACCGGATAATAAACTAGTTTTAAAAGCATAAACTCGCGTAATGCTTACATCTACATGTATTATTCATTTGAAATATAAATTGTTTCAAAAACATATTAACTGCAAATCTCTTGATATGTTTCATTCGGAACCAACAACAAGATATGGCTGAAGGTATATTCTGTGC